>CAUYLG010000646.1:0-55955 GCA_963573385.1 Cacajao melanocephalus
TGGGCGGGGCCGGCCCTACCCCGCCCCTCCCCGCCCCCGCCCCCGCCCCCGCCCCGCCCCGCCCCACCCCGCCCCGGCCCCGGCCTCGGGTGCGCGCGGGGGTTGCGGGGGACGCGGGGGACGCGGGGGGCGCGGGGGGCGCCGGGGTGCCAGGACTGAGCGCGTCACGTGTGCGGCACTCGCTCGGCCGCCCTCTCCGCCCCCTTCGTCGGCTGCCCTCTCCCGAGCCGCCGCCCTGGCGTTGCTGGCCCGAAGCTCCGGTCCCTGCGGAGGCGTCTTTGGGAAACGCGTGGCGCGGGGCTTGGGTGGCAGCCGCGGGAGGCTGGAGTGGCGGGGCAGGGGTTTCCTAGGAGGAGAAATCTTCGCGGAGAGTGAGGGGGTGGGTCCCAGTAGCCCTCGAGCAAGGCCTCGTCGGCCTCCTGTGAAATGTCCAGCGGGGACGGGTGGGCAGCCGCCGGTGGTCCCCGGAGCCTCCCCGCAGCGCTGTTTGGGCACCGCGCGTCTCGGTGCCCACGGGGACGGGGGCCTCGGACTTCGAGCCCCTGAGGGCGCTGGCACCTGGCATCCGCGGGGCCGCTCCCTGAACAGGTCCAGGCCTCTGAGGACTTGTCCTGTGGCTCTAGCTCGTCCAAGGAATTTTCCTCCCCCTTCCGTGAACAGTCACTTGAGACTGGGAAGATTTTAAAGAAATGACTGTTTTGAGAGCAAAATCCCCTTCTTGCCTTCCCCACCTCTCGCTGTGTGAAGTCCATTGAAACGAGTGAGTACCTAGCCTTTCTGGGGAAGCTTCCGTGGTTATTGGGTCTTTACCACGACCCAACACGGTGAGGGTGGGACTCATGTCACACTCATTGTAAAGGTGAGGAAACCGTGACTGGCCCGAGGCCAGCTGTCCAGAGCCTGGAACCCAACTAAACTGTGAGATTACAAAGTTTGATGTCTTCCCATCTTACGGTGCTAAAATCAGTTTAGTTTACCTTTGTCTGAACCCCGAATAGGAATATGGAGACTCCACGACTCCCCTGAGCTGGGTGGGCCTGAGTGGGCATTCTGACTTTCCAGGTTCCAGCGGTTTAGGAACGTTGAATCCAGACTGGTCAGGTGGGCAGCCACGGCCAGCAGCTTAGGGATACTTCCCATTTAAAAGAGCACTTGAGGCCGGATGTAGTGGCTCTCATCCCTGTAATCCCCACACTTTGGGTGGCTGAGGCAGGCAGATCACTTAAGCCCAGGAGTTCAAGACCAGCCTGGGCAACAGCCAGACACAGATTCTGCACAATAATAATAAGAAGAAGAACTGGGTGGGTGCGGTGGTTCATGCCTGTAATCCCAGCACTTTGGGAGGCCGAGGTGGGTGGATCACCTAGGCTCAGAAGTTCAAGACCAGCCTGGCCAACATGGCAAAACTCTGCCTCTACTGAAAATAGAAAAATTAGCCTAGTGTGGTGGTGTGTGCTTGTGATCCCAGCTACTCGGGAGGCTGAGGCAGGAGAATCACTTGAACCCAGGAGGCGGGGGTTGCAGTGAGCGAATATCACGCTACTGTACTCCAGCCTGGGCCATAGAGTGAGACTCCATCTCCAAAATAACAACAAAAAAGTACTAATAATAATTTTAAAAGAGCACATGACCCCTCCGGCCACTCCGCATTTTGAGAACTGTTGTTGACCTGGGAGACCTGGGACAGATCCTGGGACAGGCCCATGGGGTGCCCTCCGGGGCAGTCATTGCTGCCTCTGATGGCTTCATTTCTCCTCCTTGGAAGAGTAGCATTGTTTGGTGGGTTATTTACTGTGTGTGTGGCCTCTACCAGGCACTGTCATCTCATGGGGCTAGTGCTATGGCCATGCAGCCTGGGGCCACGGTGTTGTCAACTGTCCTAAGGGGGACTCCTCCAGGCCTCACCTCTTGCCATGTGGGAAGCTTCCAGGACAGACTGGGGCAATTTGGAGCTAGAGACCCAGCTTTGATGTGAGGGCCCTGAAAGAGTTCCCGATGAAAAGTCTTCAGCACCCCCACCCCACTGCCTTTGGCTTTAATCTTGAAATCTCAGCTTTGATCCGGTTGAATAATTAGATCCTGCTGACCTAAATTTCCCAAAAGAATCCCCGGGAAGTGGGCCTTCTCTCCTCCAGGATGCTGGGCAGTTTGGCCGGATGATGGAAAGCTGGTAGCCGGCAGTGACTGCTGTGGCCTGGGGCGGTGTTGAGCAATCCTGGAGGCCAGGTTGTCAGTCGGAAGGGCCCATAATCACCCTAGATGCTGATACTATTGTTTGTTAAAAAAAAAAAAAGATACATAATCTTGCAACATTGTGACATAAGCTAATAGATACTATCCAAAAATGTGAAGGGTGACTCAGGACTTCTACAAGGATCTGTGTACTGCAGGGGTGAGTCGGGAGGGAGGTGGCTCTGGGCTCCCAGTGGTGCCACCCCCAGTACCCCCAACTCCACCCCCACACACATTTCATCACTTCCATCAGCACAGTTGGCTTGTGTCTTAAATCTGCGTCATGGAAATGGGGAGGAGAAATTGTTAGATAGTGAATTGGCAGCTACTTTTTCTGATGATGGTTCTGAGCCTTGAGCTTAAGAGCAGAATTCTGCTGCCCTCACAAGTGTTAGGGGCTCCTATCTTCTCTGAGTCCCTTTTGCTGATTGGAGCAAATGTGCAAAGGTTTGGTAATAGACATACTCAGTGCCGTCCCTAGCTATGCCATTCATCAACTGTGTGACCTTGATCAAGTTACTTAACCTTTCTGAGATTTCCTATTCTCATCTGTAGAACTGCTCTACACGTTTTCCCAAAATTTGGGGAGGTGGTGCAGTCATTCAACAAACATTCATTGAGCACAATTAATTAATTGTGCTATAATGAAATCAAGGATTTTGAGAAGTTTCAAGATAATAGATGAGAACAAAAACAAAAACAAAAAACCTGGGATTCGCAACACGGAATTGTAGCAAGTTCTACCATAAAGAACACTGGAGCATATTAATAAAATTTACATCTATTATGCATCCTTAGCGTAAGATATATACTTATCTCATGAAGCAAAATGGAAGTAAAGTGCTTTGTATGTTACAGAACTTAAAAACGAAAAATAGAGACAGGGTCTTACTATGCTGCCCAGGCTGGTCTTGAACTCCTGGGCTCAAGTGATCCTCCTGCCTTGGCCTTCCAGAATACTGGGATTGTAGGCATGAGCCATCACACTTGACTTCTTACAGAATTTTGAGCTCATAATATTCCCTAATTTAGTCATTTCAAAGATTATTTGGTCTAAACTACTGCAGAGCTCACACCAGATCACGTCTTGTCAGACAGCGACGCCTGCTGGCAAAGTATGATATTGCACTATAGCTCTATCAGACATTGTTAACCATGAATAAAGGAAAAGATTCAGAGCAAAGTTTTGGGAAGATTTAAATAAGCCATTAGATGATAAACAGCCTTGGAAAGAGTTTCTATGACTTTGAGAAAAAAGTAATAAAGAGATGATCTTGGGTTTGTGACAATAACTATTGCAAAGTTATTCAGAAACACAGTGAAATGATAGTGAGCAAGCTGTGATATTGGTGCCTATCTTAAATCTTCACCAGCTGTTTTTAGCGGTATTTCAGTATATTTCTATCCATGGGACATCTTAAATATACATTATAATTAATTAGTTTTAGTAGTATTAATATAGTAAAACTCCATTAAACAATCAAAGTAAAACCCCCTCCAAGTATTTATTATTTGGTTCCTCAGTATTAATTTTTATTACAAATTTAGGAAACTAATGAATAGATATGGAACAGTGCTGTGCTGTTCTGCATGCTGGAGTGGTGAACTACATGGACCAGGCTATGGGCCTTAGAGAATTTCCATTTCAGCACGAGAGACCAATAGTAAACAATGAATGAGATCATTCCAGAGGGTAACAGTGTTACCCTCATTTTATAAAATGTTACCCTCATTTTATAAGTTTACCCTGTGGTCCATTTTTTTTTAACTTAGAGAGAGAGGGATAGAGACCTATATTCAGTGGCTTCAGTTCAAACTTTAAGACTGTATAAATATTCTAGAAAGGTCACCTTTCTGTCTCAACAGATCAGAGACTTCCAATAGTCATGAACTCATCTCACCCTCCTGTTCCCCACCACAGGGCTTGCTGTGTTTGGTCAACACCTTGACAGAGTCCAAACTGACAGGTCCAGCTTCTCTGCTCCATCTTCATCTCAGGATGCCCCTGTCCCCAGCCAGAGGGTCAGCTCCCTCATTCATTCAGCAAGCATTTATTGGGTGTAAGTTGTAAGTTGTATGCCCTGCTCTGTGCTGGGAGGTTTTAAAGTTAGCGTTGATCCCACTAGGGACCAGGTTGGAGAATGAGAGTGAGTCAGCTTCTATTCTGCCTCACTCCTGGAAGAATGCCCCCAGGAGCTTGGAGCATCAGTACTGCCACCCTTCTTTTTTGTGATGGCGTCTCACTCTGTTGCCTAGCCTGGAGTGCAGTGGCATGATCTCAGCTCACAGCAACCTCCACCTCCCAGGTTCAAGCGATTCTCCTGCCTCAGACTCCCTAGTATAGCTGGGACTACAGGCACCTGCCACCATGCCTGGCTAATTTTTGTATTTTTAGCACAGATGGAGTTTCACTATGTTGGCCAGTCTAGTCTCGAATTCCTGAGCTCAAGTGATCTGCCTGCCTTAGCCTCCCAAAGTGTTGGAATTACAGGTGTGAGCCACCACCACACTCAGCCTCTCCTGCCACCCTTCTGCACAGAGCTTGGCACATTCCAGCTGAGAACTTAGTGACTCTGGCTCTGGGAAGGCTTCTTCTTCAGTGGAGATGTCCTGGATCTTTCTCTTCAGCGGATATCAGGTTGGAAAAAGAAATAATTAAGGCATCCAAACCCATAGAATGACAATAGATGTTTTTAAAGCTAAAATGTATTGAGTGCTATGTGCCAGGCACCATGATCTGTGTAGTACAGGGACCATCTCATGTGACTCTCCGAGGAGGTGGGTTCTATGATTACCTCCACTCTACGGTGGGGAAGCTGAGACACAGAGTGCTTACAGATTTCCCTGAGTCGCCAAGCCAGTAAGTGGTAGGGCCAGGACTTGAACTCCTGAATTCAAAGCCCAGGCTGCACATTGGCCTGGGTCAGATCGAGAGTGACTCTTCTGGACGCAGAGCACCAAGGAGTACCAAGTGGTAAAGAAAAGGGTAGGTGCTGCCTTCACAGCGCCAGTGAGGGTCATAGGCAGAGCAATAGCCAAAGAAAAGATCTGTGCAAATCAGGGATGCGCCTGACCACGCAGCAAGGAAATGGGCAGACAGTGGCTCTAAGGAGCAGCTCTGTGGTCAGACAGAGGGGTCAGAAGGTGGTCAAGAAAGGAACAGGGCACCAGGTGGCCCATCGGTGGCCCCCGACCCACATTCCCTTCATTTTCCCCCTAAGTAACCCCCAACACTTGTCTGCCTTGTCACCCCCTCTGCCCCCCACCCCATGCCACTCTGTACTGGGTTGAAGAGTGTGCCCCCAAAATGCATGTCCACCTGGAAACTGTGAATACGACCTTATTTGGAAATACAGTATCTGCAGACATAACCAAGTTAAGATGAGGCCATACTGGATTAGGGCAGGCCTTAATCTAATGACAGGTGTCCTTCTTATAAGGGGAGGGAGATTTGAACACAGAAACACAGAGGAGAGAAGCAGGGATTGGAGTGATGCATTACAAGTCAAAGAATGCCAGCGATTGCAAACAACCATCAGAAACTCAAAGTGGCAAGGAAGAATCCTCCCCTAGAGCCTTCGCAGGGAGCACAGCCCTGCCCACACCTTGAGCTTGACCTTGTCAGCCACGTGCCACCATCACCTCTCACCTGGTTGACTGCCATGCCTCCTCACCCACCTCCTAGCATTCACGGTTCCTCCCAATCTGTTTCCCACTCAGCAGCAGAAATGATCTTTGCAAAATGCACGATTCGCTTGGACCCCCACTCACTGCTCTTAAGATAGAGTCCAAAAACCTTACGTGGCCACAGCCTGTCTGCGGTCTGACTTGCTCACTGCTCCTGGCACACTCTCCCATGAACCCTCCTCATTATACTTGCCACAGGGGCGATTTTCACACTTACTTGTCTGATTGTTTCATTAATCTGCATCTCGCCAGACTGTTCATTTCATGAGGGTCTGCCTTTGCTTCCCATTGAACTCCCAAGGCTTAGCTGGGTGGGACCTTGACCCATGGTAGTCCCTTGTATCAGTCATCCATTGCTGTGTAACAATCATCCCCAAACTCAGTGCCTTCAAATCATTTGTTCTCACTCTCATTTCTGCAGAATTGCTGGAGGGGGCTGAGCTGGTCCCCCTGGGCTTGATTGGGTGACTGCTTTGGCATGTAGGCGCTGCCTGGGCTTGACACACAGAGCAGCTCTGCATGTGTCTGTCCTGGGGTTTGGGCTGAAGGGCAGTGGGAAGCCTGGAAGCTCTCCCAGTGAGGGTAGAGGAGGAGAAGGAAAGCCCATGGGAGTGAGTGCATTTCAAGTCTGCTTCTGTGTCATCCACTCACTTCCCTGTGGCTTTGCAAAACAAGTCCCACGGTTGAGCCCCAGGTAATGGGGTGAAGGATGCTGCTTACTGGGTGGGGGGGGACAGTACATATTTGAACAATAATGTCATCTTCCACTGTCCCCAAACAATATTTGTTGAGCAAACTTAGTCAAGTGGAAAAGAAGAGACAGCAGGTAAAGAACTGAGGGAGTGAAGGCTTGCGAGCTTGTAGGTCCGCTGTGCCCAGACCTGGCCTCCTGGGGTGGCCTTCAGGAAAATGTCTCCAGGGGACCCTGCCAAGGTTAGCATTAGGCTCCTGTGGAAGGGTGTACGAGTACCTGCCCACCTTACCATGGGGTGACACGCTGGCCCTGCCCTGGCCACAGAAGAGGACTCTGGGACAGGACTTTCCGCTGCTCACTCTCCTCATGGCTTCCCTGGGCTCTCCTCTATCACCCCGAGTCACACACCTTTCTACCTGTGACCTCTGATTCCTGGCTGATCCTTTATACCACACTGCTTTGATACAACGCTTTCTTTTTGCTCTGTATTTAGACTCTGTACCACCTTCTAACCTGGATAATTTCGACTCATTGAGGTCACAGCTTAAATATCACTTTTTCAAGTAACCTTTGCTGATCTGCCCTTTGCCCTACCTAGTGAGACTAGGTTCCCTGTCAAACACTCTGACTTTTCCGATCCTGCACTTACTACAATTGTAAAGACTTATTTTTTTTAACTCAGCCCCCAGCCCCCACGGGAGTCCATTGTTTTGATTATGATTTCTTCCATGCAGGCAACTCACAGGCAGGGCGACCGAGTGGACTCAGGCACCCGATGTGTTTGATGTCTATCTCATTTACAAAAATAGGTTAGGCCAGGTGCAGTGGCTCATGCCTGTAATCCCAGCACTTTGGGAGGCTGAGGTGGACGGATCGCAAGGTCAGGAATTTGAGACCAGCCTGACCAACATGGTGAAACCCCATCTCTACTAAAAATACAAAAACTAGCCAGGCGTGGTGGTGCATGCCTGTAATCCCAGCTACTCAGGAGGCTGAGGCAGGAGAATCACTTAAACCCAGGAGGTGGAGGTTGCAGTGAGCCGAGATCACACCACTGCCCTTCAGCCTGGGCAACAGAGCAAGACTCTGTCATAAATAAATAAATAAATAAATAAATAAATAAATAAATATGTTAGCATCAGCACAATTAAAAGGATACAGTAGGTATCCACAAATATGAATTGAGCGAATGAATTTCCATTCTAGGAGGCCAGACTCCATCTGGACATCAGGTTTCTCGATTTCTGGTTGTGACATAAGCTTAGAATGTGTATATCAGATGTATATTGGACATCGCCGTTTATTGCAATATGTGTTTTCAAGTGTATTGCCATAGAGAAGTTTTTCACAGTATATTATTTCGACCTTTTATTTTCTATCATCTCTATATCTAGCTTCTATTTTTCATTTCTGGTACCGTTTGCATTTCTCTCTCTCTGTTTTTCTCTCTTTGTAGTTGATCAAGTTTGCCAAGTGTGCATGTGCTGTTTTAGCGTTTAAAATCATCATTTTTTGCTTTGTTGATCTTCTCTATTATTTCTTTGTATTCCATTGCATTTTTGGTAATATTTTGTATGACTCCTTCCTTCTACTGTGTTTGGGTTGACTGCTGTTCTATTTATGCCTTTGTAGTTCACCTGAGAGCCGAAAGGCAGGAGCAGGGTGTTCTCAGGCCAGCCCTGCACCCCAGTGGGGACTGCCCCCCCCCTTATAGCAAGAGAACTACACATTCCCAGGTTCTGGAGGTTTCCTTACGGACCCCCTCCCCAGAGGCAGACAGCAATGGACAAACATTTTTCCTACCCACCTGGAACATGAGCTGAGCAGCCCCCAAATCACAAAATCCTCCAATGTCAGCACTTGGGGGAGTGAATAATCCTGAAACACCTATGATGGCTGGGTGGGGAAACTGAGGCATGCAGACCTGAGTGACTTGCTCAAGGCCTCAAAACTAGCGGGCAATGGAAATCAGAAATTAGTCTTAGGGTTTTAGGTTTAAATTCCAAGACTGGTAGCAGAAACGTTTGTAAAGTTTCTCTCTGTGCCACAGACCCCAAGCAAACCCAGAAGTCACACCAGGGAGCCTCTCTCCTTCCTCCAAGTGAGCCCCAAGCTCAGTCCCTAGCCCCTACGGGAGTCCATTATTTTGATTATGATTTCTTCCAGGCAGGCAACTCCCTGGTGGGGCGGCTGAGTGGACTGAGGCACCCGACTACCAGGGTCCAATTCCAGCTCCACCAGGACTTCAGGAGTCACCTAATCACTCCGTACCTTGAATTTCTCATCTGTAAAATGAGGTAAGAAGGGAGAGCTCCTCATGAGAGCACCTGTAGCAAAGTCCTCCTTGGGCTTTCTGATCTCCTGGCCCAGGTATCATTGACCACAATCCCCCTGCGCTGCAGGAATGCCAGCTGGGTTCCCGCAGTTGTGACCTGGGGGTGTTTCTCTAAACTTCCTGTTGACACTGACACTTGGGAAACCATGGGACCCTCGTTAACACCCGTGCATGGGCAGCCCAGAGGTACTGGGAGATTAGCCCCCATGCGAGCAAACCTTTGCCCTCCTGCTTCAAAGGATTATCATCTATTCCCATCATCACTTATTTTAATGCTCAAACTGTGCCCACTTTAAAAGTGGGAGTCCCTTTCAGCTGACTTTTGTCACATCCTTTTGACAAGTCTCCACTATTCTTTGTGCATTTCCTTTTCTACACAGCAAGATGTTCTGGGCTCATTTTATCCTTTCCCCGCCCCAGTCCTGGAATCAGCCATTTCCCCAGGGAGTCCTGATTCCTTTTATTGGAGAGAGAGATTTGGAACCCAGGATCTGGGTGCCCATTCAGACTGGCCCTTGGCCATGCTAGACCCCTGCTCAAAGAGGCACCACACTGGGGAGGCTAAGGAGGCCAACAGGCTCCAGAAGTAGAATCAATGGGTGACCTTATGTACTGGTTACATTGACAGAAAAGTCACAATTCTGTCAGGGATTCAGAGGGAAAAATTCATGTTAGGAAATTAAAAGATAAGGCAATAATTAAATACGGGAAAAACAAAATAAAAAAATAAACTAGAAAGGAAATGTAATCATAGTATACTACATGGCTCAGCTGTAAACAGTATTTATATACTCATAATAATAAGATGAATATTGATTTAACCAAAAGTTGTAATACAGCCATATCATGAAGTTGGAAGAAGAGTGTGACTCCTCATCTCTCATATATGGAAGTTAATAGCAATAATAATAATGGCACCAACAGTTAGTTGAGAACTTATTATATTCCAAGCACAGAGTAAGTACTTACATGCATCAACTCCTTTAATCCTCACATGAGCCCTATGATGTAGATACTACTATCCCATGTTATAGATAAGAAAACTGAGGCACAGATTAGTGACTTGTTTAGGTAGTGACTGGAATTGAACCCAGGTAATCTGGCTCAGAAGTCAGCATCTTAACCATTATTCTATGTAGTCTGTTAGATTTTAGACATTTAGGTGATGCCAAAAATGAAAAGATTATGAAACAGAAGCATAAGCAGGCTATTGAGAAATACAGCAGTAAATAGCTAAAAGGAACAGCAGGTTGTCCCCTCTTGGGTGTGGCAGCTGGGTGTGGGAAAGGGTGGGGTAGGAAGTGGTTGGGTTTTTTTGTTTGTTTACTTGTAGCACTCTGACATTTTAAAAACTATTTGCATGTGTCTTAGTCCATCCAGGCTGCTATAACAAAGTACCATAAACTGGGTAGCTTATAAGCAAAAGAGAAATCTACAACAGAAATTTTATTTCTCGCAGTTCTAGAGGCTGGGAAGTCCAGGATGAAGGTGCTGGCAGATTTGGCATTCCTTGAGGGCTGGCTTCTTTTTCGCTGTAACTTTGCTTGGTAGAGGAGTGAGGGAGCTCTCTGGGGCCAAGAGCACTAAATCCCATCCTAAGAGCTCCACCAATATGACCTCATCACCTCCCAAAAGTCCCGCCTCCTCATACCACCACCACCTTGGGGGTAGGATTTCAGCAGTGGAATTTGGGGGTGGGGGGGACACAAACATTCAGACCTGAGTGGCATGTTTCATTGGATTAAAACGCAAACCAAATCGAGAAAGGGAGATTCCAACAGTGTAAAAGGAATCCCCATTCCCCTCTCCAGTGGCCACCCTCTCGCCAGCTTCCTGGGCATCATCCCCAGAACCTTCAGACCCATCTGTGCTCTCCAGTGTGGGTGCCGCACCCTAAACCCGGGGCTCCCTCTTTCCTCTTTCCCCCAACAGTCTGACTTTGAGATGGCTCCTGCCAGGGCGTCAGAGTCTCTCCCCAGTTCCCATTGCATGGCGGCGCCTCATTATCAAGCTGGGGCTCCTAGCTGCAGGAGCCTGAGTGAGCTCTTTCCCGTGTGCCTCAAGGGCACTCGTGAGGCCAGCCACAGACATAGGAGCAGAGCCACTGGACCCAGGGGCCTCTCCTCTCAGGCAGAGCTCACAGCCATGGCACCCAACCCAGAAGGAGATGCTCCTGCCCCCACCCTGTCCACTGACTGCTTTTCAGGCAGGCCCAAGTGGGGATCTGGAGCAGGGCAAGCTCAGTAAGCCCAGGGATCTGGGCCAGGCCTGGCTGCTTGAGGCGTCAGAGTCTCCCTGTCACCCCCTTCCTTTTCTTTCTTTGTTTTTTTTTAGAGGCAGGTTGCAGTGCAGTGGCATAATCCTAGCTCACTGCAGCCACCAATTCCTGGGCTCAATTGATCCTCCTGCCTCAGCCTCCCCAATTAGTGCCTGTAGATTACAGGCACATGCCACCATGCCCAGCTAGCTTTGTTTTTGTTTTTTGTTTTTGTTTTGTAGAGATAGAGATAGGGTCTGTCTATGTTGCCCAGGCTGGTCTTAAACTCTTGGCCTCAAGCAGTCCTCCTGCCTCGGCCTCCCAAAGCATTGGGATTCCAGGCGTGAGCCACCGTTCCTGGCCCCTGTCACTCTTCTTGTTTTGTGGGTCATCCGGTAGCCATGACTACCTTGTCCTCTCATACATATATGCCACAGAGACACCCCACTCCTTGATCAGAGGCCAATCACTCTCTGGATGAATGGGGCTTTGGGCGATCTGGTCAGCTCCACTGCCACCCTGCCAGGGCACCTCTCTCAGGAGCTGGCAAGCCTCCCTCCCTCCTCCATCCTGACATGGCTCCATCCCTCCAAGCCACGATGGCTCAGCGAGGGGGCGGCTAAGTCTGGGTGAGGTCCCAGGGTGCCCACTCAGAATCCAGAAAGAGCAGCACTGGGGTGGAGTGAGCTGATTTTCCTTTCTATTTAAAGAAAAACACAGTCAATATTTTTAGGTGCCAGCTAAGAAGTTGTTTCCTTTGCAGAGGGTCTGTTGTGTGGCCAGAGGTGGTGGCTGACCTGGTTGCAGAGTTGGGGTGGGGAGAAGAGGAGGACAAGGAAGTGGCAGGGTGGTGGGGGGGAGGAGGGAAAGGAGGGGGAGGGGAGGAGGAGGAGACTGGGAGGTGGAGGAGGGGGAGGAAGAGGGGGAGGAGGAGGAAAAGGAGGGAGCAGGGGCCCTCTGTCTCCCTAGGCTGGTTCAAGACAAGAGTCTGACATCTGGTTTTAAGTGAGGGTCTGTTATTTTCCGCACTCAACTGCTGGGTTTGCCTGGAGCTCTAGAGGAACTTTCAGGAAATTGGTGGCAATTTGAACCCTGGGCTACTTCTGGCCTCTGGATTTCATTCCGATACCAGACCACCCAGGCAGCTGGCACTTCCCGAGAGCGGGCTGAGCCCTGTCTGGAAGCTGCATCAGCCGGTTAGCCTGTGCTCCTCGGGTCAGCCTGAGGAGGTGCACGGTAGTTCTGCAGCTTGGCAGGGTCTCATCTGGCTCCTGGGACAGCTGGGGAGGGCGCAGAGCTGCAGCAAAAGCCCAGAGGGAAGCTCTGCCTCCTCCCAGAGGGCCCTGGGGCTTGGGCTGGTAGGTGGAGTGTGCAGTGGTGGTAGGACCCGGGCCTGCAGGCAATGCTGGTGCGGAGGGGGCAATGCTGGTGCGGAGGGGGCAATGGCGGTGTGGAGGGGGCAATGGCAGTGCAGAGGGGGCATGCTGAGCAGGTCCTGGCCTGGGGCTGGGCTACTGCTAACTGCCTCCATAAGACTTGGAGGATCCCAAGGCTTTCACACTGAGAGATCCCTGAGCTTTCACAAGGCTTCCAGGTTATCAAGTAGCAGTAGATCCTCTCGGCCCCTGGGAATGTCATAGGCATCACATCCCATCAGAGCCACTGGAACCTGAGAGAGCAGAGCTCCAAGTCCCTCTGCTTGTGGGTGAAGAGACTGAGGCCCAGAGAGGGGCAGCAACTGGCCCTATGCCACACAGCAGCGCTTTCCTCACCTTTCTGCTCCCAGCCAAAGCATCTTTTCCATCAGGATGGAATCACGTTCTGTGCTGATCCCCAGGGTGGGCAGGTGCCCCTGCCAGGCGCTCCCACAGCACCCTCGGCATGGCCCGGCCCGGCCCCTTGGGGCTGCCATTGCTTGGGCCCTTGTCTGTGTCCCTGCCAGGCCAGGAGCCCTGGGCAGTGTCTTTCTCTGTGCTAACACGCTGTGTATCCCAGCACCAAGCATGGCACCTGGCACACAGTAGGTCCTCAATAAATTGTGTGGTGAAATCAGTCCATGGTGAGATGTGAAATCAGTCCGTGGTATTTGCTGAACTTCTCATTTGAGTCCCCCAACATGATGGAGCTCTCTCCTGACTCCTGGACTCCCTCCCCGCCATCCCTCAGAGCTGCAGGCTCTGTCTAGAGCCCTGTGGCTCCCGTCTCAAGCACTCTTCACATCTGCAGCCCCTGAGAACGCTCCTTGCCTGTCATTTCCTGAGTGCAGAGCCATGTCTTGGTCATCCTTGTAGAATACAAAGCCCCTGGCATGAGAGAGCCCCCCGGTCGGCAGATGAACAGCCGCATACACAGACACATGGCCCTGCGCCACTGCTCCCACCCAGCGCTGCTGTGGGTCTCTTGCTCAGACCACGGGAGCTCATCGTGGGCCCTCCCATAAAGTCCTAGTTGTGCGCCTCTTTTCTGGAAAGTAGGGTTGACTATTCAGTTCATAGAGGAGGAACAAGCTCACAGTGGTGAAACTGCCCTATGCCACTCTCTCAGCAGCAGGGGTGGGATTTGAACTCAGACCTTTTTGACTCCAGAGTCTGACTCTTAGCCTCATGGGGTGCTGTCTCCTCCCAGGTGTCCTTGAAAGCCAAGGACAACAGGGCTCTTTCCATGTGCTCGCTCCTTCCAGCCTACAGAGAGGGTGGAAAGTGTCCCACAGGAAACCCAGCACCCGTGTGTTTGGACAGGCCTGAGGTTCAAAGGAAACCGCTCCTGGCAGGAGCCATCTGTGAGTCGGAGCAGGAGTGTGGGCAGAGCGAGCACGCAGAGGCAACCCCTGGGCACAGGGACCCTGCAGCTCTACTGCTGATAAAAAACACGTGAAGAGGAAACGCCCACAGGCAGCAGCCCAGCTCGCTCAGTCCAGCTGAGCCCTGCCAACCGGTGCTGATTCAGTCCTTGACTCAGTCGACAAGCACTTACCCAGAGTAAGGCCATGGGATGAGTCGTGGGTCCTTGCCTGCTGCCGGGGGCGGGGCGGGGGGGGTGGGGGGGTGAGTACACAGATCAATCATGGTCTGGAATGGAAAGGGAGGGCCTTGACCGCGTGTGCAAGGCTGCCTACCCCGCAGCTGCCATTTGCTGAATGAATGAATGACTGGACTTTAGCGGGGGAGCCGGCACCCCTTGCCCCAGCCCTGCTTCACTGACCATCGCTGCACAGCCAGGCCTGACTGGACCCTTCCCCAGGGAAACACCCTCTGATGATTGCCCAGTGCCCAGGAAGCAATTCTCAAACTTTTCCCCAAAAGCACCCTCACCCACCTCAGGTGGGAATAGCTTTGAAGGCTTGTGTTTTCTATTTGAAAGGGATGGATTTGCATTCTGCTCCAGAACATTTCAGAGTAAAAATATTTCCCTTCAACTCTTGGGGTACAGTCGGTTCTGGGGAGATGGTGCCCCACTTGCCCTGTGGCTTCAAGTCTTCAGATTTCTTGGCTTGGTCAACTTCTTGGCTGACCTTCAACAGGCCTTCGTGCTAGCTCTCTCTCTTCTCTCCAGGGTTCCATGCAGCCCTCGGAGGGGAGGCTGCCACTGGAGGGGAGGTTTGGAGGGGAGGCTGCTGCTGGAAGGGAGGCTCAGAGGGGAGGCTGCCACTGGACGCCGGCCCACAGCTGGCCTCTGTGTGACCTAAGGCCCAACCTCTGGCACCTCGTGCCTCATATGAGCAGCCTTTCAGTGTCTGCTGAGCTCGTGGCTAGTCTCTTGGCATCCAAGTGGGCCAGGAATGTCACTTGCATCCAAGCGACAACCTCCCTCTTCCCTGGAACCTCTGTGCCGCATTTTAGGACCTGGTGAGCATCCCCCGCAGCAGCACACAAAGTCATAATATTTACAGGGAATTGAACCATGGCTGAGAGTGGAGAAGCTGTGGTGGCCCTGGGATTTCCGAGGCACTCGCGTCATGTTAGCAGCCTGCAGTCGGGGAGCTGAGGAAGGAAAGCGCTGCGGCCCGTGCTGATTTTCGAGAGCAGGAAGAGGCTTCTTCCCCTCCCACCTCAGTCTCCTGCAAACTTTGCTCTCCTGCACAGTGGGCGTGGCAGCCGAGTGCCTGTGAGGCTCCAGGCTCCGGTGACAAACACACCCCTCGGCGTGGTTTCCTTGGGAGATGACTTGCTTCTGAAATAACTTTACGATTAGAAAAACTTTGGGGTGGCTGTTCCCTTCCCTGGAACATGGAAACACAACTGCGAAAGTTGTGTTTTCTGTTCACTAAGCCGTCCTGATTTCTGTGGCCTGGTAGATGCTTAGTGACAAGTTTCAGGATCCTGCGGAACTTTCACCTCCTGCCCCTGCGCAGATCCGTGTAGCCCTGTGCTCGGCATTTCCTTCTGGGAGCGTCCACCCGGGGCGTGCAACACCCGGGGAAGGACAGCCGGCCCCATCCCAATGCAGCCAGTGAGCAACTCAAACACGAACCCTGCCACAATCCCCATGGGGAGGGGCTCTGGGCAGAATCCGATTGGAAGAGCGAGCACAGCCAGGCTTGAAACTGCCTTGCCACAGCCCTTGACAAAGACTGAGAAACTCTCAACCAGTCCTACCCAAGAACTGGGGGGGCAGGGGGAGGCTGCTGGGGTTGGGGGAACTGATAGGGCACCCCAAGGGCTTCCCAATGTTGCAGCCACGGCATCCACGCCAGACCCCGCAAGGGCCTCCCTAGGATGTCGGAGGTGCAGCCATGGAGCTCCATGGCCTGTCCTCCTCTGGGATCTTGGGCCATCGGGATGGAGCCATTTTCCCTTGCAAGAAACACCAAATGCAGGACGCAAGAAAACGGCCGATACGAAGACTGGGGTTGCCAGATCCAACAGAGGAGACCTAGGTACATTTGAATTTCAAATAAACAGCGGATAATTTTTAGTGTAAGTATGTCGCAAATGTTGCAGGGACATACTTATATTAAAACTTTATTTGTTCTTTATCTGAAATTCAAACTTGGCTGGGCATCTTGAAGATTGACTTGCTCAATCTAGTGGACCGAAGGCAAAGGGAGCTGAACTCCGTTTCCTGGCGACCTGCTTACCGTCCCTGGACCCAGCTCTGCTGAAACTGTTTCCACCACGGGGCCTTCCAAGGAGAAGAGTCAGGACATTTCCTTTGTTTTATTTTTATTTTTTCATTTTCAAATTTAGTTTGAGTTGGGTTTCTGTCCCTTGCAACCAAAGGAGTCCTGGGAAGTAAGCAAGTGATGGCCAAAATTCAGGATCAAGTGAGATGTGGCATGGAAATCTAGCGGCTTGGAGAGGGAGAGTTTAGAACCAGGTGATATGGTTTGGCTGTGTCCCCACCCAAATCTCATCTTGCACTGTAGCTCTCGTAATTCCCAAGTGTTGTGGGAGAGGCCTGGAGAGAGGTAATTGAATCATAGGGGCAGTTTCCTCGATACTGTTCTCGTGGTAGTGAAAAAGTCTCACGAGAACTGATGATTTTATAAGGGGTTTCCCCTTTCACTTGGCTCATATTCATTCTCTGCTTGCGGGCCGCTGTGTAAAATGCGCCTCTCACCTTCCACCATGTAGAACTGTGAGTCCATTAAACCTCTTTGGCTTTCTACATTACCCAGTCTCGGCCGGGCGTGGTGGCTCAAACCTGGAATCCCAGCACTTTGGGAGACTGAGGTGGGCAGATCACCTGAGGTCGGGAGTTTGAGACCAGCCTGGCCAACATGTTGAAACCTCGTCTCTACTAAAAATACAAAAATTAGCCAGGTGTGGTGGCGCATGCCTGTAATCCTAGCTACTCTCCTGGGGAGGCTGAGGCAGGAGAATCGCTTGAACCCGGGAGGCACAGGTTACAGTGAGCCGCACCACTGCACTCCAGCTTGGGTGATTGATCAAGACTCCATCTCAAAAAAAATCAAATCAAATCAAATCAAATCAAATGCCCAGTCTCAGGTATGTTTCTTTTCTTTTTTTTTGAGAGGAAGTTTTGCTCATTGCCCAGGCTGGAGTGCAATGGCGCAGTCTCGGCTCATCGTAGCCTCCGCCTCCCGGGTTCAAGCGATTCTCCCACCTCAGCTTCCCAAGTAGCTGGGATTACAGGAGTGCACTACCATGCCCAGCTAATTTTTTGTATTTTTAGTAGAGATGGGGGTTCACCATGTTGGCCAGGCTGGTCTCAAACTCCTGACCTCAGATAATCCGCCCACCTCAGCTGAGTAATGTACATGGTAACAGGATCATTTTAAACCTCACATTTTCATCGTTTTAAAAATAATAAAGGCCAGGCGCGGTGGCTCACACCTGTAATCCCAGCACTTTGGGAGACCAAGGCAGGCGGATCATGATGTCAGGAGATCGAGACCATCCTGGCTAACACAGTGAAACCCTGTCTCTACTAAAAAAAAATACAAAAAATTAGCCAGGTTTGGTGGCGGGCACCTGTAGTCCCAGCTACTCAGGAGGCTGAGGCAGGAGAATCACTTGAACTTGGGAGGCAGAGGTTCCAGTGAGCCGAAATGGCACCACTCACTCCTACCTGGGCGATGGAGTGAGACTCTGTCTCAAATAATAATAATAATAATTATTATTATTATTATAATTAAAGGTGGTGGCTCACGCCTGTAATCTTAACACTTTGGGAGGCCGAGGCAGGTAGATCACGAGGTCATGAGATCAAGACCATCCTGGCCAACATGGTGAAACCCTGTCTCTACTAAAAATACAAAAATTGACTGGGCATAGTGGCATGAGCCTGTAGTCCCAGCTACTCGGGGGACTGAGGCAGGAGAATTGCTTGAACCTGGGAGGTGGAGGTTGCAGTGATCTGAGATTGTGCCACTGCACTCCAGCCTGGCGCCTGGCGACAGAGTGAGACTGTCTCAAAAAAAGAAAAAATTTCTTGCAGTCTCAATATCCTTTTGTGCAGCATTATCTCTGGCAGTGAAATGTTAGAAAGCACCTAAGTGTTCAGCAACAGGGGATGCGCAGAAGTCCGCCAGGACGCGTCCACTCAGCGGCGGTTACGCATCTGCTGAAACTAGAAGCAGGAAGACTGTGAGGCAATGCAGAGAGTCTTCAGGATGCGACACAAGTAGCATAAAGCAGAATTCCAAAGTGTGTGTAGACAAGGCTGGCTAAGATGCAAAGCGGCCCAGGAGGGAGAGGGACGACTCAGCTCACAGTGATCAGTGCTGTGGGTCATTTCACATCCTTTATGGGGGTGTCTTTTTCTTTCCTTTTTTCTTTTTTTTGAGATGGAGTCTCACTCTGTCACCCAGGCTAGAGTGCGGTGGTGTGATCTCGGCTTACTGCAACCTCCATCTCCCGTGTTCAAGCGATTCTCTTGTCTTAGCGTCTGGAATAGCTGGGATTACAGTTGCCCACCACCATGCCTGGCTAATGTTTGTATTTTTGGTAGAGATGGGGTTTCACCATGTTAGACAGGTTGGTCTCAGACTCCTGACCTCAAGTGATCCGACTGCCTGGGCCCCCCAAGTGCTGGGATTACAGGCATGAGCCACCACGCCCAGCCTATATTTGTGTTTTTTTCCTTAAAAAAGGCAAAGATAAAAAGACCTCATACAGTGAACGCTGAAGGGGGCAATCTCCATGAATTAACATTCTCATCTGAGTGCTTTACTGTTTTTTAAATTTTTTCAATAGGAAAAAAAAGACGTACAGAGTAGGAGGAGGGCCTGACTGACAGCACGAGCTTAGTTTGATGATTTTTCTTCCCAATGATGCTTCTTCAGACAAACAGAACATGTGAGGCTAGGTTTCTGCAGCCAGTGAGTGGGCACAGAGAAGCGGAAAAGGCTGTGGTGAGGCCTCTCCAGGGGGCAGAGGGGCCCCCTGTTGCTCCCCTCCCCTTGGCTGCCATCCCTGCTGCAGCGTCCAGCAGTGGGCACTGACACTGGCTTTGCTCTCCACCAGCTGCCAGTGGGAGCTGTCAGGAGTGGGGGTCAGATCTTTCCCTGCTTCTTCATGGCCCTTCTGTCCCATGGTGCCAACAACGGTGGTGGCCCACCACAGCTGGACCCCATCCATTGCACCCCTAGGCCCTGGACCACTCTGGGCACAGGGGACCCATGTGCTCAGAACCTCCCTCCCCTAGAGAGGATGACACATGCCAGGCTCACCTCTGGCTGCACACCTGCCCAGGCCTCCACTCCTCCAGTCGCCCTACTGACCATTCCCTTATGGAAGCCCTGAGCTGGGGGCCACCAGCTTTTCTTCTCCTCATCCACAGACACTGGAACTGGCACCACGACACCTGCCTTGGGTCCCACTCACAGACCCTGCCTGAGCTTCTCCTGGTGACTCACCCTTAGGCTGTGAGCACTGGTTGACAGCTGCTGGCATAGCCTCCCCTGGTGACCAAGGAAACAGCCCCATTCCGCCCTCCTTCAGAAAGAGAGGGCACAGGGTTTTGGCATCCAGAGCATCAAACCCTACAAGTGTCCAGGCGACCTGTGGATGATAACACCTGGACAATCCCAGAGCTCTCCCAGCTGCAGCTAACAGTTTTTGCCTTGCTTTCATTATTGCCATTCATTCATTCACTGACACATTTAATGCAAGGCAGCGTGTAAAGTATCGGAAACACGAAAATGAGTCAAACATGTGGGTCTCTGCCATCGTGGTCCTCAGCCCAACAGGTGAGTGGGAAGATGGGGGAACAGAGGGCATGGGTGGAGCCGCATCACCTCCCCTTCTGCTAGGAGCCGGGGGTGGGGCTGGCTGACCTCACGAGGGCTCTGGCTGCTTCTAAAGAGCTTGTAAGAGACCCTGGAGAAGGTGGGCTCAGCTGCTGAGCTTGTCTCCACCACGACTCCATTTTTTTTAACAGATCTCCAGGCTGGCGTGCAGTGGCACAATCTTGGCTCACTGTAACCTCTGCCTTCCGGATTCAAGCGATTCTCCTGCCTCAGCCTCCCAAGTAGCTGGGACTACAGGTGTGCGCCACCATGCCCTGGCTAATTTTTGTGTTGTTAGTAGAGACAGGGGTTTCACCATGTTGACCAGGATGGTCTTGATCTCTTGACCTGATGATCCACCCACCTCAGCCTCCCAAAGTGCTGGGATTACAGGCGTGAGCTACGGCACCCGGCCCACGACTCCTTTTACGATTTACGCAACTGTTCCCCTCCTGCCCTTCCATCTGTCCGTGCATCTTCAAAACTATGGTCTATCAGGAGAACGGTTCCCATTAAGCAGGAAGAAACCCAAGCTGCACAGCACGGGACCACCCAGCTGGTGTTGCCACATCGGGCTGATGAAACCCTGACCCCAAACAGGCACTCTTGGTTCACACGAATCACTTTCTTACTTAGATCTGTATGGGGTTTCTGCTGCTCTGCTGGTAATATGTAACAAAGCTCCTGGCTCCAGTATTTGTTAGGTTCTGCTGTGACAAGGTAGCTTAGGCACCTGGAAATGAGGCCCAAAGGCTGACTTCAGGAGGCTGGATAGAATCAGGCCCCCGTGATGGCCCCTGACGTGGGATCCTGGGGCTCTTCCACTCTGGCCTCATCCTTAGGCCCCCGTGGTGCTGAGATGGCTGCTGCAGCTCACCCGGGCCTGAGTCCAGAGAATCATGTTGCTTCAGCCTGAGTCCTCAGGGTCACTCTGATTTGACCAGTTTGGGCCCTGAGCCCTCCCTGATCCCATTGCTACAGCTGTGGGCACTGGACATCCTGATCAGCCAGCACTGGGTCACACGCCCCATGCCTGCAACTCCCCAGAATACATGTACGGGAGGGTCCCCAAAGGCAGGCTGGGCACCAGGTGACCCTCCAGGACGGCCCTCACAGACACTGGCTGGGACCCACCGTCCCACCCCACCCTGTTTCTGTAAGGACCACGGAACCAGCAGCAGTCACCACAGAGAAGCAGGGAGGAGATGCCCTGGGCATGCCTCCCATCTGAGGGATAGGTGGGGCCAGTCGCTGCAGCTCTTGTGTCTGGCCTTCGTGACACCTTCCCTTGCAGGCTCTGGGCATGTCTCACGTCTGTCTCTGTCCTCTCTGCGATGGGGTCCCTGCCCAGAACTCATCTATTCCAGATGGGCATGCTGCTCCTTTTGCCACCTTGTGATGTCACCACGCCTGCGTGGGTCCTGCATGCTGTTGGTGACAATCTGCAAATCTCTAACTCCTGTACCTCGAGTGGTCCCGAAATCCTATCTGACTTCCCCAAAACACTTAGGTTCCTGGGAGTGTGACACAGCTTGGAGGCAGACTTAGGCAGGGGACAGGAGAGAAGACAAATGAAGGCATCAGGCTCTGGTGTCTTCAAAGACCCTCCCCTCTTGACATCTCCTATCAGGTATCCCCATGTGCTCCCTTAGGGGTGAGCTCCTTCCCCTCCCGTGGGCTTCTGGGAAGGTTGGGGGACTCTTCCCAGACTGCTTGGGAGTCTATGAGATGCAATCATCCTGCCCACCGCTGTCTCTCCCATGAGGCCCACCGACCCTCTTGCAAATAGAATGCACTGGCTTGCTCAGACACACTCACACTTGGCAACAGGCATGCGGCTGTCCACGGTTCAGGCCCTTCACCCACCCGAAACCTCCCCTTCCTCCAAGAATACACCAGCATGATGCCGGGGCCCACAGACCCCTGCGCCCCATCCCCCACAGAAAGAATTAAAGCATGGATTTTGGCAAATCAATTTTATTGTTTAAAAAATAAATGTTACATTTGACATAGAAAAAGGCATTTTTAAAACGTTTTTAAAAGGTTTAAAAAGGCAATTGTTCTGGCCGAGTGCGGTAGCTCATGCCTATAATCCCAGCCCTTTGGGAGGCTGGGGCAGGTGGATCGCCTGAGGTCAGGAGTTCAAGACCAGCCTGGCCAACATGGTGAAACCCATCTCTACTGAAAATACAAAACTTTGCTGGGCATGGTGGTGTAATCCCAGCTTTTAGGAGGCTGAGGTAGGAGAATCACTTGAACTCGGGAGGCTAAGGTTGCAGTGAGCCAAGATCGTGCCACTGCACTCCAGCCTGGGCGACAGAGCAAGACTCTGTCTCAAAAAAAAAAGGCATTTGTTCTGAATGTGTCTTGTGTCTCATCATCCCAGGGATCTTTAAGTTTCCAGTGTTTCCATAAAAACCAGTGGGGTTCCCCTCTCTGAAAAAATGCACGAACATTCTTGCTGCTTGGCAATGGGTGGCTCTCATGTCCACGCCTCTCCAACCAAGGGAAGAGTCTCTCTGCTCCTCACCTGGCAGAAGCCCAGACCCCGAGTCCCTAGCGCAGGGCAGAGCGCAGGAATGTGATCCAGATGCGGCAGGCCCCACCCGTCTAGTTCTCCTGCAACGGCCTCTCAGCACTGCTCTAATGTGAGCTGTCCAGCTGGAATCACAGTTCCCACTCAGACACAGGTAAAGACAAGCTCCTGGGACCCAGAAGGGGCTCTGCCCCTGGGATTTGCTGCCAGCTAGCTCTTCCCGGTTGACAGAACAAGGAGGAGAAGGCTGTTTCTAGCACATCTCAGAGAGGTGGAGGCAAGTCGGGTTCCTGATTTCCAGCGAATACAGATCCTTCCTCCCGCATGCAGGAATCTCATAACGCTTTGTAATAGACCCCTCTAGACTTCTGTGGGGGTAGAGTGAAGGACCCAAACTAACACAGGTGGGCTCTGTTAACACTTCCACTTTCAAAGCTAACTACCAGCTGTTCAAATATACTCCAGCTTTCAGCAAATCCAAGTGTTTACCTCTCTCACACCAAGGGAAGAAAAGATGCAGACTGCCTTTAAGGCACCTGATGGCAAGGTGAGGGTTTAAACAAAGATCAGTCTTGAGAACCAAAGCAGCAGCAGAAGTATATTTACTCCAATGCTCCTGCTTCCCATGTGTGGGTCACACAGAGATGGGCACCTCCCCAGTGACCTGCTTTGCAAACAGAAGCACTCCCAAAAGTTGGCTAGAAGGAACGCTTCGGCAAAGGGATCGCTTTCCCCCTGGCCTGCTGGAATCTCAGAAATGCATCTGAAAGCCCTTGCCATCCCGTCTAGTGCTGATGACAGCGTGAGTCAAGTTGCACCCTGCTCAGCAACAAGCTGCGAGAGCCTCAGTTTCTCACTCACACCCCGCCTCGTGCTGCTGACAGCGGCTTGGAGAACCATGTGTGCGGCTCTTCCTGGATGGCATCTGCTGTCACCAGTCTTCCCAGAACATCCGCTGCCCAGGGTTCCTGCTCTTTTCCCCGGTGGACAGATTTTGCAGGGAAGACTGAAGAGATGGGAGGGAGAGCTCTGCTCTAGAGCAGAAGGCACAGGAGGTGGGTTGTTTTATAGGGAGACTGTCCAGGGCACTGCTAAAGGAAAACCAAGAACATGGGAGTGTCCAACTCAACCCCTCTGCATGAGCAAATGAAGATGGACATTGGATTGTGTCAAATGACACCTGGGCTCACACATGCTGGTCCATGGACAAGAGTCAGAAGCAGGCAGGACTATTAGAGGAATAAATCTGCACTTCCAACGAGGCAGCTCCCATGACTGAGTTACAATGCTTGGTGCCTCCAAGGGCAGACGGCACCAGTCAGGAGGTCGTACGGCATCACTGCTTCGGATGCCCTCACGGGCTCTGATTCGCCGCCAGATGCTGGTGAGTTTGGAAGCACTTCCTTCCTTCCTTCCTTCCTGTGTACAATATGAACGGCACTGCTTTCACTGCCACCCACAGGGGTGTAGCCTCATGGGAGAGTTGCAGAGAGAGGGAATGCGTTCAGTTCAGCCAGCGGATGACCAGGGGTAAGTGGCCCCTAGTGGGTCACATGGCCTGTGACATCTGGTGGCCGCAGATCTTCGCCCTCTGGAGCACCATTTGCAGGGCGGATGGGTGCTAGGGTGTCGTCTGGTCACTGTGGCCACCTTGCCCTTGTCACCATGGGCCTTTCCTGTGCCGTGCTCACTCTGACACTGAGATGCTGCCAGGGTGCTTTTTTTTTTTTTTTTTTTAAACCAGTGGAGTAAGTTCTAAGAGAGCCCCATGTGCTTAAGATAAAAATGTAGCTGGGTAAAGCAGATGCAGAGACTGCTTCTGTGAGGCTGCATATATCGTACAGGACAAAAAGAGTTTTGTACTGGAAAACCAAATTCTGGGAAACATTCCTGCAGTTTTGGAAGCTTCTCCCTCCCTGTCGGGTGTTCCACCTGGGCCCTCCGGGAGAACAAGGACAGGAGAAACGCAAGAAAAGCAGCAGGGGCCAGACTAGTCTGGAATGAAGCCCCTCGAGGGAATAGTCTGGAATATTAGGCCAAATGGTAGGAAGCTTTGAGTATGATTCTAATTTGGGGGCCCAAAAGTAGGGTTAAAGTATTGTCTGCAGAGAAACAACAGGGAAAATTCAATAAGATGGGCCTATTTTAACTTGCAGTTGGCAGAAAAGTTGCCCCCAGATTTTGATCTACCTTACATCTAGCTTAAAGCCCCTTGATTCCTTCCCCTCTACAAATGATAATTATCCTTGCTCTAGAGCTGCTCACTGAAAAGGTCTCCCAAAGGAGCGGCCCTTCTGCCATTTATAGGCCCCCAAGTGCACACGTGGGCTTCCATGTGGATGGAATCATTGGTCCCCACCAGGGCACCTGGACTGTGGTAACTGCTGCCACCATAGGACCCAAGGGCTCCCAGGCCAGGAGCATGCCTGGGAACACAGCCCTGGAATCCCACAGACCTGGGTTCTGAGCAGGGCTGCTGCCTGGCCTGTTGTCATCATTCTTTCCTTTTCTTTTTTCTTTTGAGACAGGGTCTCACTCTGTCTTCCAGGCTAGAGCACACAAGTGCAATCACACCTTACTGCAGTCTCAGCCTCCTGTGCTCAGGTGATCCTCCTACCTCAGCCTCCTGAGTAGCTGAGACTACAGGTATGCACCACCATGCCTGGCTAATTTTTTAAAAACTTTTTGTAGACGGGGGTCTCACCATGTTGTGCAGGCTGGTTTCAACCTTCTGAGCTCAAGTGAACCTCTCACCTCAGCCTCCCACAGTGCTGGCATTACAGGCATGAGCCACTGCACCTAGCCCAATTTAGTGAAATTTAAGAAGCTTTTTTTTTTAATGAAAACTAAAAAATAGAGGATATCCAAGGTCCTAAGGGTAATAATTTTTTTATGAAACTTGCTTGAGACACAGTTGTAAATGAATGGACTGATTTATGATGGAAGGCATGTTTCTTGCTGCAGACCCTGGTCTGAAGTTCGAAAGCGACCAACCTAGAGGGTTCTGAGAACTTCTCCGTCCTAAAGCAGGTGAAAGGAAAGGAGTAGGCAGGGGCAGGGGCAGGGGCGGGGGCACACGGATAGCTCCAAGTTTGGACTTTTCCAACGTGATTTGAAGAAGGCACTTGATTCTGGAAAGAAGACCTTTGGACTTTTGACCCTCACACTCCTACCCACGCTCTGCACAGACCCATGGTGCATCCCAGGCAAGGCTGAGCTAGAACAGGACATCCCAGGCAGAAATGGTGCCTTCAAGGGCCGGCTGGCCCTTCATCCTGCACGGGTACTTGGGCATGTGAAGGCCCTTCTTTCTTTCTGGCGTTGCCACCCCAGAGGAGTCAGTTCCTGAAGAACAGACGGGAGAGCGCTGGGGCCAGGCACCCAGGGAGAGAGGAGGGAAATGAGAAATCCAGCACAGGAGCTGCGCGGGGAGCAGGGCAGTCAGGTGGCAGTGCGGTGCAAGGGCTCCCCCACGCGGCCAGCTGTGGAACTTCCACCGCGACCCCCTGTCCTCTCCTGAGCCCGCCCATCACATGCGGAAGCATACACTGGGCGCCAGTATGGGGGATTCCCGGCTCTGGGCTCTACAGTTCTGTCCTAATGAGGCGCACTCTCTGGGTTTATAAAGACAGATGTTCTGGCTGGGCATGGTGGCCCACACCTGTAATCCCAGCACTTTGGGAGACTGAGGTGGGTAGACTGCCTGAGTTCAGGAGTTTGAGACCAGCCTGGGCAACACGGTGAAACCCTTGCCTCTATGAATATACAAAAATTAACCAGCTGTGGTGGCTGGCACCTGTAGTCCCAGCTACTCAGGAGGTTGAGGCATGAGAATTGCTTGAACCCAAGAGGTGGAGGTTGCAGTGAGCCAAGATCTTGCCACTGTGTTCCTCCTGCCTGGGTGAGAGAGAGAGACTCTGTCTTAAAAAAAAAAAAAAAAGAGAGAGAGAGAGAGAGATGCTCTGTCTGGCCTGGGTTGGCAGCCAGAATAAGCAGTCTGAACAAGAGCCCCGGCTTGGGAACCAGGTCTCAGGCCGGCATTGCAAATGAAAGCCAAGATTCCTTGAAATCCATAGCCTTGAAGTGTAAATAGTCCAGGGAGAAACTGACCTTGCCATGCGCCCTCACCCACGAAAGCCCTCTCTGAAAATGTGGACAAAATTTTGTATCTGCCCGATCGAGTGCAAGTGTAAGGTGGGGGAGAAACCAGACAGAAAAATCGACCTTAACTAAGAGTTCTATCTCCCAGCCTTGACTGTGGGATGTTGAACAAACAAAACTACACGTGTCCTGGGAATTTTGCTTTGTGTTGTTTTTTAAAAGAATGTCAGAGCCCTCCTTGGGGGTTTCAGAAAAGCAGGTATTGCTGGCCCATGGCTTCTCAAGACCACAGCCCCCAACCTATGCTTACGGAGAAGCTACCCACTTACTTCCCTGGTCTCGGCAGAGTGCTAGCGGTGAGGTGAGAGGTGGCAGGAGAGACCGCAGATGGGAAGTCATGGGACCACCAAAGGGCAGGGAGAGAAGGCCTGGCTGCAGCCCTGTCACCTGCCAAGTGAGCCCCTGAAGGACTGTGGGCAGCCGCCCCGCCAGTGAGGCCTGGCTCGTGTCTGGTGGGAGCAGAGCCGCCTGGATGGCCCCGTGTCACTTGATGCTCCATCTCTCTCCCCACTAATGAGCTGTCACCTCAGTGGGTGATTTAACTGGATCTTTCCTGATAAAACAAGAAGGGCTACTGAGAATGGAACACCCACTCAGGAGTCCCCTGAGATGTAACTGACCCTCTTAAATTGGAGTTCCCCAGGATGGCCTGATTATGTGCACCCAGCATGCTTCATGGAGGAAGACTAGCAGGACAGAGGAACAGCGGAGGTCGGGGGTCCTCCCTGAGGACGCTGGGGGTGTAAGACCCCACCTCCCCATGCAGAGCAGGTCATCAGCTGAGAAAGGGAGCTCCAGAGAGCACTCTGAGATTTTTGGGGCCGGGCACAGTGGCTCACACATGTAATCCCGGCACTCTGGGAGGCTGAGATGGGAGGATCGCTTGAGCCCAGGAGTTTGAGACTAGCCCAGGCAACTAGCAAGAGCTCATCTCTGCAAATGATTTTTTTTAATTAAAAAAAAAAATTCTGGAACCTTTTTCATCGCCTAATCTTTGCTGCTGTATTCCGGTTATCAGCCCTCATCTCTCTATAAATGGAGTCTAAGGAATAGCAAAGATGCAGCCAGGAGACTGGAATTCCCACTGCACAGCCAGGATGGAGGAGAGAGGGACAGCGAGTGGGGGCAGGTGGAGGCAGCGAAGAGGAGGGACAGAGGCTGGATGTGCAGAGGTTCTAGAAGAGGGGGCGGCTGGGGAAGGAGGGGCTTGACCCCTTCAAGGTCTCAAGACAGTCCCCAGTGCCCCTGCCTTGCACAGGGCAATGTACTCCCCTGGGTACCTCTGCACCCTTCTGTCTGCCAATCATGTTCTTTGAATGTTCCCCAGGAGCCAGTTCAAGGACCACCTCCCCCAGGAAACCTTCCCTGATTAGCCTCAGCCCACCACATCTCCTCCTGTGAACGCGGCAGCTGGGTGCCATCCTGTGTTGTGCTGGCTGATGGGAACGTGTGACTGTTGCAAGGCTTTTCTAAAGGTTTCTCTCCTGGCCTTTTGGAGCTTCTCAGGAGCAGATTCCATTTCTTCTTTGTTTCTGCATCTATCCACCACTAGACAGAGCTGCCTGTCAAAGGCATTGGGACAAGGCCTTGTCCTGCCCTCTCTGGGGCCTGACTGTGGGGCAGCAGGGTCTGGAGAGCCAGGGCATGCTGGGCAGGTGGTGGGGCCGAGAGGGGAGGGAGACAGAGGTGAAGGAAAGCACAGGAGCAGAGTGGGCAGGGGGCACAGGCGCCCTCATCCCAGGAAGGCTTCGTAGTCCATGTACCACACCAGCTGGCCGGAGTGTGGCAGGACACCTGAGATGGGCCACTTCTTGGGCTCATGGCCCACCCGGCTCACCAGCATGGTGATTTCACGCTTCATCCTGCCCATGACCAGGACTGCCACCTTCTTGGCGCGGTTGATGAGAGGCAGGCTGAGGCTCATGCGGCGGTGTGGCTGGGAGGGGCTTGTGGTCAGCACGACCAGCTGCTCGCCATCCAGGCCGGTGGGCGACTGTGGGAAGAGGGAGGCTGTGTGCCCATCGGCGCCCATGCCCAGCAGCACCAGGTCGAAGCTGCTGTTGGCCACCAGGGTTGAGATCTCCCTGGCGTAGAGCTGGGCGCCCTGGTCCTCCTCGGCGCAGAGCCGCTGCTGCAGGTGCACCGGCATGGGGTGGATGTTGAGGTAGGGGACCCGGACGTGCTGCAGCAGGTGGGCCTGCAGGCCCTGGAAGTTGGACTCTGGGTCGGAGAGCGGGACGCAGCGCTCGTCAACCAGCCACAGGTGTGTGTGGGCCCAGGGGAAGCCATAGTGTGCTGTGGCCAGCTGCTGGAACAGGGCCACAGGACTCGAGCCCCCTGACAGCGCCAGGTGGAACTGGCCAAAGTGCCGCACGGCCTGCACAGCGGTGGCCTCGATGTCAGTGGCCAGCTTAGAGATCAGCTCCTCGGACCAGGCAGAGACCAGTGGGCTCTCTCGGTACTTGGCCCTGAGGACCTGGAAGTCACTGGGCATTGGGGCCGACCCTGGCCCTGGCACCAGCTGCTCCGGCTGCTGCTGGGAAAAGAACAACCGGCCACTACTGAACTCAAAGTCCAGCAGATGGCTGTTCTCAGCTCCTCCAGGATACAGGCGTGGGGCCGTGTGGGCCAGGCTCTCCAGCAGGGGTGTCCAGAAGCCCCAAGAGGCCAGCAGGTTCTCCGTGGTGATGAAGGAATCCTTCCGGCCATGGTAGATGTGGGATAAGAGGATGGAGTAGGCGTCCCGCTCCTGCACGGGGCTGTAGGCGTAGTAACTGGACAAAGGGCTGCCGAAAAGGCGGAGCCCGGGCGGGCCCTCCACTTCCTTCCAGTTGGAGGGCAGGGAGGGCCTGAACAGGTTCCTGCTGACCAGCACGGCCGGGCTGCCCAGGTCGCCGTGGCCAATGTGGAAGATGAGCTGCCGAGGCAGGCACTGGCTCTGCGCCGCGGCCCAGTGCTTTTCGCTCTGGACACAGCATGCCTGGTTCTTGAACAAGATCCGAGCGTAGCCCACTCTCTCATCCAAGGCTTTGCCAGACATCAGGATGAAAGGCACGCCCTCCCAGCGAAGGTTGTCAATGTGCACGAGGACGCCTGGGGCGAGGGAACAGCAGAGGGTGACTCTCTGGCACAGACCAGGACTCTCCGGCCAGCCCTCTCCTTGCCGGCCCCTCCTCTGGGCGTCCCCCTGCCTGTGGGAAGCCCCTCGCCTTGCCATGCTCACCCCTCAGCTGGCCTCTCTTCTATGACCTTCTCTTCTTGGTCCATGCTGGAAAACTGGCCTCTGGGGTTATCTCTACAGCTTTGCCACCTCCCTTCCTTGAGGCCCCTCTTAGAGTCATGGTCCCCCAGCAAAGAAGAGCCTGGCTAAGAGCCTCCAACCTGGAGACTCTACAGGAAGCCCCACAGTGGGGGCAAGTGGGGTGGGGGATCCTGACTCAGGTGTATAAGGGGGTGGGGGGCCCTACAGAGAAATGTGCTCCCCTTCTCTGTGAAGCATTCAGGATGCACCCAACCCAGGGTCAGATGCGGGGGATGGGGAGACAGTCACTCAACCAGAGGCCCGTGGGTGGGGTGTCCGCGGGAGGAGGGCTGCGGGGAGGGCAAGGCCTGGTGGCAAGAGCCAGGAGCTGACGGGACTCCATGGTGAAGTTCCAAGTCTAGTTCATTTTCATGACGTCATTGAGCCTGACATTTCCTCACGTATAAAATGGGGCTAATGGCCCCTGCCTCTTGGTTCGTGTGTGAGGCTTGCATGAGAGACGTCTATGAGGCGCCTGGCACATGGCACATGCTCCACAGGCAGCTGCGGCTCTTGTTGCCTGGCTGCTAGCTGCCAAGGAGCCAGCCTCTCCCAGAAAGCCCTGGGCCTCTGGAACTGCCTAGAGGACAGCCCCAGCCTGGCACTTGCCCACTGGAAGTGTCTCCAGCTGTGGCCAGGCCAAAGGCTTGCGGCCTCGCTGGGTAGGCCCTATGAGGTGGGAACCAGGTCTGTCTGAGCCTCACGTGACAAAGCCTTGGGAAGCATCTGGGACTGAAGTGGGGCTGACGCGAGGCCAAGGCCATCAGGATGTCCTTCACCCTGAGAGCACCAGCAGGTGGCCTGCCGCTCCGAGCTGGTAGGAGGCCAGGGAGACAGGGGAACACCACCCTGTCTGCCAAGCGCCCTGGGAGAAATTCCACCGCAAGTCCCCTCCACCCCACCCAAAGGAGTCTGGGTTTGGAAAGCTGCTCCCAGAAGTGGGCAGCCCAGCGCCCTGTGCCCAACCCCAGGGCCCACCTGCAAAGGTCGGCGTCAGGCTGTGGAAGCTGTCTAGCTTCTGCAGCTCCCTGCGCACCTGCTCGCTGTAAGCCTGGTACTGGCCCACGACAGCACTGGCCCTCTGCAGGCCCCGCAGCGCCTGGAAGAGCCGAAGCTTGTGCCGCAGCACCGCCTCCACGCTGCTGACGCTGTGGGGCAGCTCCATAGCCACTAGGGTGAGGATCTCCGTCAGGTGGTTCTGGAGGACGTCACGAATGACACCGTACTCCTCGTAGAAGCTGGTGCGCCCTGGTGAAGGGAGGTGGAGAAGGGGCGGATGTAAAGAGAGGCCAGGGCATCAGATTTCCCCGAGGTGCACCAAGACCCCAGCCCCACATTCGTCCTGCATCCAAGCATCCTCGTCTCTGAGTCCACAGAGCCTATAAAAACGGTGCACATCAAAGCCAACCTCACCAACAGGAAGGGAGGAAGGAAGTCTTAAAGCCACCACCTGTCAATCAGTGAGAACTACTGTAAGAGAATGCGTTAAATCCATAAGCCTCTCCAGAAATCCATGTGAAGAAAGCTCTATTCCCAGTAAAGGCCAGATTGCACCTGCAGATACTGGCCAGTCCCTCGTCCTGCCCTGCCTGGCCACTGGCGGCAGACGGCTTGGCACTGTGGGGGCTATGGTGCCATGGTGGGGGCGGCAGCACCATAGCAGGGGCTCAGGCCCCAGAATGTGACTGCCGCTTACTAACATGTGATCTTGGGCAAGTAACTTGACTTCTGTTCCTGCATCCTGCCCTCGGATGGGACCAACAAACTGTGCCTCACTACCAGGCGCATACCTGTGCCAAGCAGTGTGCAGGGGAGCGGGAAAGAGGGAAAGTGGGAAGGAGAGAAAAGGAAGCAAATAAAACTACAGACTGGCTGTGACTGAGGGTAATGAAAAGGCCCCTCTGAGACCTGAAGAGCCAGCCCCGCAAAAAGCCAGGGAGAGAGCGTCTCAGATGCAGGGACCCTCCAGTGCCAAAGCCCCGAGGCAGGAAGGAACTTGGCATGGTGGGGGCCAGATGGAGGTGAGCAAAGAGTGGGGACATCGGTGAGGCTGGAGGGGAGTGCAGGGGTCTTGCAGGACAAGGCGAACAGGCTGCACTTTTTTCTAAGCTCACTGGGGGACGCTAAAGGGTTTGAGGCAGAAGATGAGACCCATATCGGGGATCAACCCCTGGCCTGTGGGGGAGAATGGGTGCAGAAGCAGGAAAGGCAAGGAGGAGGCTGCACAGCCGCCCAGCAGAGACGACAGGGGCTGGGCTAATGGGCAGTACCGGAGCTACAGGAGAGGGAGAAGCACCCGGAGTCAGGATTGGCTGGACCTGCTGACAGACGGGGTGGGCGTGAGCAACACGGAGGCCCCGAAGATGAGCCCTGGAAGTAGGGCCTGAGTGGAGGCATGGGCAGTGGAGGCGCTCACAGACACAGGGAGGCTGGGAGTGGAGGAGTTTGGTGGAGGATTTAGATGTGTTTAGGCTGAAGACCCCAAGGTGCACACGTCCAGTTGTCAGGTGCACGGGGTGACTGTGAGGATAAAAGGGAAGAACACCTGGAGAACACAGAGCAGCACGCCCAGCGTTAACAGCAACACAACACTAGTGTAAAAACAACGTAACACTGGCATAACAACAACATAACACCAGTGTAAAAACAACATAGCACTGGCATAACAACAGCAACATAACACCGGTGTAAAAACAACGTAACATTGGCATAACAACATAACACCGGTGTAAAAACAACGTAACACTGGCATAACAACAGGAACATAACACCGGTGTAAAAACAACGTAACACTGGCATAACAACAGCAACACAACACCGGTGTAAAAACATCGTAACACTGGCATAACAACAGCAACACAACACCGGTGTAAAAACAATGTAACACTGGCATAACAACAGCAACACAACACTGGTGTAAAAACAACGTAACACTGGCATAACACTAGCAACATAACACTGGTGTAAAAACAACATAACACAACACTGGCATAACAACAGCAACAAAACACCGGTGTAAAAACAACGTAGCACTGGGGTAACAACAGCAACATAACACCAGTGTAAAAACAACGTAACACTGGCATAACAACAGCAACATAACACCGGTGTAAAAACAACATAACACTGGCATAACAACAGCAACACAACACCGGTATAACAACAACATAACACTGGCATAACAACAGCAACATAACACTGGTATAACAACAACATAACACTGGCATAATAACAATGTAACAACACCAGCATAAGGACATAACACCAGCGGAACAACATAACAACAATGTAACAACACTAGTGTAACAGCAACATAACATTGATGTAACAACATAACACCAGCAGCATAACAACAATGTAACAACACCAGTGTAACATAACACTGGCATAGCAACATAACAACACTGGTGTAACCACAGCAACGTAACAATACCAGTGTAACAACATAACACTGACATAACATTACAACACCAGCATAACAGCAACATAACACCAGCTTAACAACAATATAACAATGCTGGCATAACAGAACCAACGTAACACCAATGTAACAACACCAACATAACACTAGCATAACAACACTGGTGTTAACACCACCAGCAAAACACCAGCAACATAACACCAGCATAACAACACTGACATAACAATGTAACAACACCAGCATAAGAATGTAACACCAGTATAACAACATAATACCAACATAACAACAGTGTAAAAACACCAGCATAACAACAATGTAACAATAGTGTAACACCAGCAACATAACACTGGTGTAACAACATACCAGCATAACAACAATGTAACACTGGCGTAACACTAGCAACATAACACTGGTGTAACAACAAGGTAACAACACCAGCATAGCAACATAACACAGATATAACAACAGCAACATAACACCAGTCTAACAACATAACACTGACATAATGTTACACCAGTATAACAGCAGCAACATAACACCAGCTTAACAACAATGTAACAATACTGGCATAACACCAGCATAACACTGTAACACCAACATAACAACAATGTAACAATACTGGTGTAACAACAATATACCACTACCGTTAACACCAGCATTACAATGTAACAACACCGGCATAACACCACCACCAGCATAACAACAATGTAACAGCACTGGCATAACACCAGCAACATAACACCAGTGTAACAACATAACAGCACCAGTGTAACAATAACATAACAACACTGGCATAACACCAGCAACATAAAACCAGCATAACATAACAGCACTGGCCTAACAACATAACAACACCAGCATAACAACAATGTAACAATACCGGCATAACACCAGCAACGTAACACCGGTGTAACATCGTAACAACACTGGTATGACAGCAACATAATGACACCAGCATGATAACATAACACCAGCATAACAATGTAACACCAACATAACAACAGCAACATAACACTGGCATAACAACATGTAACAACACCGGTGTAACAGCAGCAACATAACCCCAATGTGTAACATAACTGGTGTTAGAGCACCAACATAACTGGTGTAACAGCAGCAACATAACACCGGTGCAAAAACCTAATGCCACTAGTGTAACAATGTAATAACACCTGCGTAACACCGACATAACACTGGCATAACAACAGCAACATCAGCATAACAGTGTAACAATGTAACAACACTGGTTTAACAGCAACATAACACCGGTGTAATGTTACAACACTGGTATAACACTAGCAACATAACCCCAGTGTAACAACAATATGACAACACTGGCGTAACAACACCAACGTAACAATATCAGTGTAACAACATAACACCAACATACAACACTGGCATTAACACCAACATATCACCGGCGTAACAGTAACATAAAACCGGTGTAACAACATAACACCAGCATAATGGCAACATAACACTGGAGTAACAACAGCAACATAACACTGGCATAATAATATAACACTGGTATAACAGCAACATAACACCAGCATAACAACACCAACATACAACAGTGGCATAACACCATAACACTGCCATGACAACAATGTAACATCAGTGTAACAACGGCAACCTAACAATGGCATAACAATGTAAAAACACTAGCATAACAATAGGAGGATAATACCAGCATAACAACAATGTAATAACACTGGTGTAACAACGTAACACTGACGTAACAATGTGACAACACCAGCATAACAACAGCCACCTAACACCAGTGAAACAACAATGTAACAACACCCGCATAACAACACCACCACCATATAACAACAATGTAACAACAACAATGTAATAACACCAACGTAATAATGTAACAACACCAGTGTAACAGGAACACTGGCATAATAACAACATAACACCAGCATAACGGCAACACAGCATAACATTGTAACAACACTGGCATAACAACATAATACCAGTATACTAATGTAACACTGGCATAACAACAAATCAACACCAGTATAACAAAACCAGCATAACAACAATGTAACACTGGCATAACAACACCAGCGTAACAACAACAATGCTGACGGTGGGCCCAGCCCGCGCTGAGCCTGAGTTGCACCGCTCCTTCCCACACTCACAGAGATCCTGCACACAGGCACCATGGTCACCCCTACTCCATGTGTGAGGAAGGAGGTAGGTGACCAGGCTGGCCGGGCAGAAGCAGGCACTGCTTAACCACGACCTCCACTCCACTCCCTCCGAGGCTCAACCCCGGTGAGCACTGATTATCAGTGACTCAAATATACAGGACAGTCCCAGAGCTCAGGGTTCCAATGCATACCACCTTACATGAGAGTTCCAATGCCCAAGTCTCATCACAACCTCACCTACAGAGAGAGCCTGGCCTCACGACACGAGGAGCCATCGTTTCTCAAAGGCTTCTGCACGCAGGACCCCTAACCTGGGATTCGTTTGTTCATCCAGCAAACTCCCTCTCAGCCTTATGGGCTCAGCTTCTAGGAGCTTTGGCCTAGCCCTTCTGAGGGGCCCTGTCTTCTCCTAGACCAGCTGACTGTAACTCAGCACCCATTTCTCTTTCTTCCCTGCTACACGGGAGGCTTCATCTGAGCTATATCTGCCCCCTGCTTCATCCCTAGCCAGTCACACAGCGCTAGGTTTAGACAGTGGATAGCAGAGAAAATGAAGATACACATATTGTCATGGATAAACCTCAAAAACGTAACGTGGTGAGAAAGCAACATGATTACTTTGATAAAATAAAGATTAATTTGAAAATACGATGTAGGCCAGGTGGAGTGGCTCATGCTGGTAATCCCAGCACTTTGGGAGGCCAAGGCAGGAGGATCACTTGAACTCAGAATCCAGGAGTCCAAGACAATCTTGAGCAACAAAGTGGGACCCTATTTCTACAAAAAAAATTTTTTAAGTAGCCAAGTGTGGTCCCAACTATTTGGGAGGCTGGGGTGGGAGGACTGCTTGAGCCCAGGTCAAGGCTGCAGTGAACTGTGATCATGCCACTGCACTCCAGCCTGGACAACAGAGTGAGACCGTGGCTCAAAAAAAAAAAAAAAAAAAAAAAAAAAGAAGCGAGCGAGAGAGAGAGAGAGAGAGAGAGAGAGAGATAATAGGATATAAAGTGACCAGAATAAACAACTTCAATAAATGAATGAAAAATATAATTGGAAATTAGAAATTCAGTAGATGGGCTTTACAGATGAGAAATAGCTGTAAAAAAGAGTCAGCTAGCAGAAGACAGATCTGAAGCAATCATTCCAAATGCCGGACACAGAGACAGAAAGAGCCACGCTCGGACACATACAGGATGACTCTTGTTCAAAATTAAACAACAGATTGTCTAGGGCAGCAGGCGTGCATGGAAACAAGAAAGAGAAGCGAGGGAATCATCATCCACAACTTGGAAGTGTGAAGAGAGGAAACAGGACAGAATGTGGGGAGGCACACACAGGAGAAGAAAGTTGTTTTTAAAAACAGGTAGTGGGGCACAGGCGTTTGTTCTACCATAGTGCTGTAGCTCTTCCATGCATTCTGTAAACTCTGATTTTACCTAGTATCTAATTAACATTTAATTAAAAAGACAAAAAGCAGCGGGTCCTAAGTTCAGGCCTGCTGAGCCCCGTGTGGTCCTGAGGGAAGGTGTTCTTTTTCCAGGTCCACAATGGGGCGTGGTTTTAAGGGCAGAACTTCCTAGCGCCATGCCCCTCCCATCTCTCTCCATCTGGGAGATTTAACGATTTATGTTTAAATTTCGTGGGTGCGGGAAGAAACTAAGAGTCAATCACTCCAGAGGAAGTTCTAAGGAACTCCTTTCATTGGCCAGGGGTCTTAGAGAAGGTGGGGGTTCCTCCCAGGTTAAAAGTCCCCTTCTTCCACACCCCTTGGGACTCCATGTTTGGGTCCCCTTCCACGAACACTCCCTTCGTGGAAGCCATCTTTCTCTCTCCTGGATCTCCCCTCTGGAGTCCCCTTCCACACTCTCTCCTGGAAGCCTGTCTTCCCCTCCTAAACTCCATCTCTCTCTATTCCCTTCCACTCAGTGTGGAAGCTGCTTTCCTCTCCTGGATTCCATCTTTCTGGATTCTCTCACTCAGTGTGAGAGTTAGCTGTTTCCTTCTCTCTCCTTCTCCTGTTTCTCTCTCTCTCTCTCTCTCTCTAAATAAATCATTTTCTACAAACACTTTTGAGTGTGGCATTTACTGCGCGTTGTGCTGTGGTCCCCTCTCTCATTCTTGAGAGGGCAGGAGACCAAGAACCTGGGGAAACATCCTCTCAGGGGAGCTGAGGTCACCCTGAACCCCAATATTATAGTTCCTCCCAGCAGCCACCAGGTCCATGGTGCTCGTCCTGATCGGGTTGGTGGTGTGCGCTCTCTCGCTCTCTCTCTCTCTCTCTCTCTCTCTCTCTCGGACCAGTGAGACAGCAAGCATGCCAGGTCACGGCTGGGGAACACCCTGCCCTGAATCAGCCCGATATGCCATTCCTGACAGCAGTACCAGTGTCGGGGGGCAAGATATGAACCCAGCAGCCACTCATATAGCAAGGCACCATGTCCCTGGCCATAGCAACTGAAGCTTGAGGGTGCAGCTCTGTCCAGGGACAGTCTGAAATGAGCAGAACAGTCCAGCCCAACTGTGTCAACCAAAATGCCAAGAGTGGTCTCTACAGGGAAAACAATGGGTAAGCTCCTGCAACTACGTAGGGTTAAGGCCTTCAAAGTTCTTGTGCTATTGTTGAGAAGACATCCAGAAAAAGAGAATACTGATGACAGCAATGTTTGCGGATTAGTCCATTTATCCTCACAATAATGACATATAAGGAAGGCCTTCTATCGCCCCTATTTTAAAATATAAGGAAACCGAAGTTCAGAGAGGTTAGATAACTTACCCAAGGTCACACAGCTGGCAAAGAGATAAAAATGAGATTGAAATCCAGGCAGTTGGCCCCAGAGCCTGCAAGTCTTACCACCAAAACATTTCCCTTTTAATTACCTAGTACTCAATCCTATAACAGAACAGTGTGGAGTGGCATGGGCACCACTGGCCTTTAGAAACAGCACAACGAAGATGCCCACTGAGCTTCTGGAAGGACGGGTTTAGGGCAAAGGTCAGGGATTCCAATGCCTACCAGGCCCAGCAAAAGAGAGAAGGATAGAGTAAGGCTGGTGTCCCTCAGAGGGACAGTTAAGTGCCTCGGCTGTAGTCAGGTGGTGCCTCACAGGAGTGTAGGCCCAGGGTGACCAAATTTTCCAATTTTTCGGGAGAATGTAAAAATGTGGATGATTAAGTATAACCTCAAGACTTTTAAATGTGTGCAAATAATTTCGATTTTTAAAAAGTGCTATGGGTCTCAAAGAAATATATGTGTGGGCTGACTGCAATGGGCCACATGCTGGGGGGTGAACAGCATATGACTGACAGCAGAGGCCTCCACACACAGGCCAAATGACAACAGTGAGCCTGACAGCCGGTCTGTGATTCAGAAGGGCAGAAACTGAGAACACACAGAAGGGGTCTTGGAATCTAGACTAAGTAGTTTAAGGAGCTTCTAAGAGTTCTTGAGGTCAGGCACAGTGGCTCACACCTGTAATCCCAGCACTTTGGGAGGCTGAGGCAGGCAGATCCCCTGAGTCCAGGAGTTTGAGATCAGCCTAGGCAACATGGCAAAACCCCATCTCTACAAAAAATACAAGAATTAGCTGGGCATGGTGGCATGCATCTGTGGTCCCAGCTACTTGGAAGGCTGAGGTGGGAGGATCACTTGCGCCTAGGAGGTCGAGGCTGTAGTGAGCTATGTCTGCACCACTGCACTCCAGCCAGGCTGACAGATCAAGACCCTGTCTCCAAAAATTAAAAAATAAATAAATAAAATAAGAGTTCTTGGCTTCAAACAGTTAAACAGAGTCATGATCCAGCAACTCCACTACTGGGTTTATACGCAAGAGAAATAAAAACACAGGTCCACACAAAAGCTTGTACATGAATGCTCACTGCAGCATCATTCATAATAGCCAAAGAGTAGAGACAACCCAAATGTCCGCCAACTGGTGACTGGAGATCATGGCAGATCTATACGGTATTATGCAGCAGTAAAGGTAAGGTATTATGCAGCAGTAAAGGGAAATGAAGGGCTGATACATGCTAGAGCATGGGTGAACTTTGAACATAGGATGCTAAGTAATAGAAACCACACACCGTATGATCCCGGATGTATGAAATATCCAGAATAGGCAAACCCACAGAGAGAATGCAGACCTGTGGTTGGCAGGAGCTGGGGGGAGGGGGAAGTCAGGGGATGACAACTAAAGGGTACAGGGCTTCCTTTGGGGTGATGGACACGTCCTGATATCGATTGTGGTACTGACGCACGATCTGTGGATATACTAAAGCTCACTGGCCTGTCCACCTCAACTGGGTAAACTGTAGGATTTGTGAGTTACAGCTCAATAAGACTTTATAAAAAAGGTTTTAGAGCAGGGAAGCAGAACCACGAAAGAGGTACTTCAGGAAGATGAAGCATCTGTGACCTGCAAGATGAACGGGATGGAACTGGTGGTAACGAAATCAACGAGGCAGACTTTGCTGCAATCAAAGGAAGTAACAAAGGTAGGAGGGAACAAAGTCACAGTAAGATGCAGAGACGTTATTACAGTAGGTGAATAAAAACTACTTGGTGACTGGCTGGATCTGTGAATGGTGGTGCAGAGCTGTGGTCTGGAGTGTGGTCTCTGGAGCCAGGTGGCCCCGGTTTTTTAGTTTATTTTATTTTATCTTATTTTATTTTTTTGAGATGGAGTCTCCCTCTGCCACCCAAGCTGGAGTGCAGTGGCACCATCTTGGCTCACCGGAACCTCCGCCTCCCAGGTTCAAGCAATTCTCCTGCCTCAGCAGCCCAAGTAGCTGGGATTACAGGCACACACTATCACGCCTGGCTAATTTTTGTATTTTTAGTGGAGATGGGGTTTCTCCTTGTTGGCCAGGCTGGTCTTGAACTCCTAACCTCAAGTGATCCACCCGTCTCGGCCTCCCAAACTGCTGGGATTACAGGTATAAACCATCATGCCCAGCCTGCCCCAGTTTAAAAAATACTGGCTCTGGCCTCTTTCAGCCCTGTGATTCCAGCAAGTGACGTCACCTAACATGTGAACAAGCAGTAATCCCTGCACCTCCCTTGCAGGGCTGCTCTGAGGCTTAAGGAGTTAATATCCAAACAGGGCTTTGAACAGTGGCTAGCACACAGGAAACACTGGTAAATATTGGTTGGGATTTTTCTTATGATAGATGCTGAAAGAGGGGGGCTTACCAGCCCGGGCACTCAGAGAGCACTGTTCCCATTTGGCATAAAGAGCTTAGAAAAGGCGGTTGGTATTTCATGAGAAAAATGCAGTGAGGGTTTGAATTCTAAATCTGCTGAATCTGAAGTGATAGTGCGACACCCCATGAAACTATCTAAAAGGCGGCTGGAAGTATAAATGAGGGCCTGGAGAGACAAAGGACACTGGAGATAAACTGGGTTTCATCAAACCTGAAATGCCATCGGTGATGGAAGCATTTGCTGTTTTATAACCACTAAGAAAGAAAAGGGCTTCCGGTTCCACTATTAAGGATAAACCCAACTTCAGAGATGTCCAAATATGAAAAATATGCCTTCCAATCAATGAATTATAGTAGATTTATATGTAAAGAGCATAGTTAAAGCTTTAAAAACAGATGAATTTTTGATGAAGGGAACACAGCAGAGTCCCTAAAAGCCCTGTTATCTGCTTACTATTCATTAATTTAGCGAGTCCCTAAGTGGCCCCTTTCCTATTTTTATCCTCTCTCAATTCTCAGAGAGAATGCATTCCACGGGTTTACTACCTGATGGGTAAAAGAGAGCTTCCTTTATTCCTTAATTTCAAGCTTCAGGGGGTGCGCCTGTGTTTAACACGGCCTGTAGATTTACGGACGTTGCTCCTCTCCTGGTTAGCTCTGCCTCTTGAGGGTTTAATGCAGTGACTGGATGGTGGCCTGGCACCTCCCTGGAAAGAGGCCATGCAGCTGAGTGCAAGGACAGGAGGTGAGGGGCTGGCCTTCCTCCTGGTGCTGATCTTTCCTAGTTACTGCCAGTTATGGTGGACTGATTTCTCCTAAAAATGATCTCTATTGGCTCCTAGCATGTTTTCCTGGGTTGAAAATTGAAGGCTGAAACCCATTAGTATATGAAAAGGATAGAGAAAAGCACAACCAGGCTGGACACTGGGAAGAAAGACCCCCTGTAAACCTGGCTCCCGCCTGTGCAGGTCCAGAGCTTGCCAAGGTCACAGGGTGACAAAGCAGAGGGGCCGTGGCGGCGCCTGCCAGCTGTGCTGCTCAGTTCAGAAGAGGGAGTAACAGCCAGGAAGCATTTCTTCCCTTTGGGCCCAGTCATCCCTCTACAGAAGTTTACTAAAGGGAAGATATTTTTTTAAATGTTCATAAATGTTCTCGAATTAGATAGTGGTTGCATAACTTTGTGAATATACTAAAAACCACTTAATTTTATATTTTAAAAGTGTACATTTTGTGATATGTGCATTGTACCTCAATTTTTAAAAAGGCTCCCAAAGTACTATCTAAAACAAAAGCCAGAGGAGGTGATACACATCTGTAGTCTCAGCTACTTGTGAGGTCAAGGTGAGAGAGGATCACTTGAGACCAGGTGTTCAAGACCAGGCTGGGCAACATAGCAAGACTCCCATCAATCAGATAATAATTATAAAACAGCAAAAAACTAGAAACAACCAAAAAGCTTACTAACAGAGTTTATAACACATATTCTGTGGTATGCACAGAACTGAACAGAAATATAAATATTAAAAGGTATATATTATGCATACTGCTAATACATAGATTTAAATACATATACAACCGAGTGTGTATATGTGAGAGAAAAATATTACATAAAGAATGGACATAAAAAAGTATGACAGATCAATTACAGGATTTACATAATAATCCAATATAAGTCACGTGGAACTCAGACACACTGCAAGAACACTACCACTACCTCTCCTTGCAAAGTTGGAAGAAGAACAACACTTCCATTTGTAAAGTATTTCCGTGTGCATTATCTGATTTAATCCTTAAAACTATCAAGAGACAGGTATTGGGGCTATCAGCATTGCACAGAGGTGTGCTGAAGGTCACAGCCTTCAGAATCGGGACCAGAAACCCCCTCCTTATTCCTTCCACGTTGTGGGAAATCCAAGTTTTCCTAACAAAAAATAGATTAAAAAAGAGAAAGACAAACAACTAAGAGCCAGCTGCAAACCCTATCGACACCTTCTGGGATTACTAAAAATAAAAAGAGGTGAGGGCCAAGGAGAGTGCAGTGTGTTGGCTGGTGCTCTCTCTGGACAGGCGGTCCAGCAGCTGCCCCGGGCTCACCTTGCAGACAGCTCTGCAGATGGGGTGGGAAGGGGAACCAGCCCTGCTGAGCGAGCTCCTGGCCCCTTCCGGCACACCAGGCTGGAAGGCAGGACAGCTGGTGTGTGCCTGGAAGGACCCTGGCTGCCCTGGTCCCTTGGAGAGAGGCACTGAACGGTCACTCCAGCCCTCAGAGGTGGGCACGCATCAGGCTCCTCTCCCCATGTCAGGACAGGGACCCTCCCAGCAGTGACATCCTCAGGAAGTCTCCCTCCTGCCTTCTAAAACAACAACAATAACAACAGGCCTTCTACACAGAGGGGAAACCAGGGCAGCAGAGAGCCTGGCCCTGAGTGCGTTCCAGCAGGGAGGCCAACTACTGAGGGCCTGGCCAGGCTGGGAGGCTATGGAGCTCAGTGGTTAGAGGCTTGGGCTGAGGTGCCAGAGACCTTGGTTCTGATTCCAGCACTCCTGACAGAAAAGGCAGCTGGACCCAAACAGCTGAACACAGCCCATTAATCACATGGGCCCGCCTGTCTGCAGAGCCCCTCCCGACGCCATGATGAGGGCCAGCCAGGGTCGTCTCTGGGATGAAGAAGGCGCAGTGACTCTCCTTCTATGGTTCATGCTGCTTCAGGAGACCCCAGTCAGGGTACCCAGGGTAGCCGTGACTCTCAGGGGCTTATAGACTGGATGAATGGGAGAAGCACCCCAGGTCAGGCTGCATGGAAGCTGGGTACCAGATCGCTTATTCCTTTCCTCCTCCCCACCCCCTCCGGCCTGTGCAGCAGGCTTGACTCTGCAGCAAACTCCTCTGGGCCAGAGGCTGCAGCATTAAAAAAAAAAAAAAAAAAAAAAATCACTCACCCAGCATGGAGGATGGAGGGAAAGGGAGGGGAGGGAGCTGGGGAAGCCACTTCCACCCACTTAGATGTGTGTGATGGGGGTGGGGAAGACATCCAAACGACCTTGCAGCTCAGAAGTCCCTTTCCTGGGGCCTGCAGCAGCTCTGGACCAGGAACACTCTATTTCCCAGGCCTGGCTTGCAGCCCCTCTCTTCCCAGCACTCAGGGTGCTGGCTTGGGTTACGCAGGTGTCAGTCCTGCCTAGGAGTCAGCTAGGGTTGCACAACTGCAGGGGTAGGGGGCAGCTGGGATCTACCAGAACCTTTGGCAGGGGCAGAGCACAGGGTGGGGGAGTGAGAGAGAATGGCCTGTGGTGTACGTGGGGCGGGGAGTTGGGGAGAACTGTCTGCCCTGCACTTTGTCCCTCTGCTTAGCAGTCAGACTGTGGGGCTCTGAATCCCGCCTTGGAAAAGTTCTGCCCACACTGAGCCCCACTGCAGCAGCACTCGCCTGCTAAGCCCATCAAAGTCCAGCAGGAGGCAGCGTTTCCTCCTGCCTGTTTCCCATCTTCACCTGGGGCAGCCTAGGCCCTGCTGTGCTGGGTACAAGGCTCCTGGCCGTGCTAGGGTACACTGCAGGTTGGCGGTGCCTGTCCCCTCTCTCCAGCCTGAACCACAGGCAGGGGGCCTCTGAGGGGCTGGCTCCAAAGCAGGACCCAAAGGGGACAGCACAGAGCAGTGCTGGGGACAGCAGGGCTGCGCCACGTCACCTTCTTGGGATGCAGACAGAATGTGTCCTCTGGCACACAGGCACACAAAATTAGAGAGACAGAGAAGAGCAAGCAAGCTCATTCTGTTGCCAAAGCATCCTGTGTCCAAGGCCCTCTTGCTGGGGGCTGGGCGCAGCAGCAGGCAGTCCCTCCCTGCTACCAGCTGTCTCAGGCCTCTGTCTGTAAACGGCAGGTAAACAAGCCAACCAGTGAGGCCCAAACCCCAGGACAGCTGCAGTCCTGCTGGCCACCTCTGACAAGGAGCGTGGACTGAACTAGCCCCACTCTGGCCTCAGCATGACAGGCTGCAAGCCCCCAAGGCTAGTGGATCCCCCACTGCCTGTCCTGCACTGAGGCCCCCTTTGCCCCTGGGCTGAAGGTGCAGGGCACAGCTGAATGAAAGGCCTTGCACTCTGGAACTTAGGAGCAGCGGACCCTCCCCCAGAGCTCCCCTTGGCAGGCAAGGCTGAGCCTGCTTTAGTGACAACAGGGCCCCGGGTGCCTCTCCCTCCTGGACCCTGAGGATAGCCAGCACAGGCTGTTGTGTCACTGTTCAAACCCAACACCCTCAGACTGTCTCGGCAAACAGACCTGCCCAGAGCTCCGCCTGTCTTTCTTTTCTTCTGTTTTTCTTTCTCCAAAATCCAAAAGTACCTTTGCTAGGATAGTCAGGCCTGCAATCTGCCTGGTCCCTGGCTCCATGGGACCTACAAAGAGCCCACAAATGACACGAGATACCAAGAAGGAAACAAGGTAGGAGGGTTGGAAGAACTAAGAGGCAACAGCACCAACAGATCAACTCCAGACATCACAGCTCTTCCCCAGCCCAGGGTGGGGATGGGAAGGAGTTGCCAGAAAGGGGAGAGGGGAGCAGTCCCGGTATCCCAGCCTCACTGGGGATGGGGCCAAGTCCAGGTGGAGAGGTGCAGGTGCTGGCCTGCAGGCTGCAGCAGGGGCAGGGGCCCCTCCCATTCTGCTCCATGCTCTCTGCACCAGGTACAGCTCACTTCTCTGAAGACGAAGCAGGGAAATAGGCCCAGCACACGTGCCTGCCAGAATATCACACACACACAGGTGCAGGAGGAAACCTACGGCACGAGAGGAAACCCAAGGCTGGAGCCCTGGCTGAGGACAGGGAGGGGAAACTTGGAAGGGCTGGAAGACAATTCCCTGAGACCCACGAAGTCTCAGGCAGGGGGCAGGGCCTCTTTTCTGCTGTGGGTTCTGGAGTAGAGAAACCCAGTGCCTTCTAGAGCCCAGCAATGTCCTTCAAGGCCTGTCTGGGGAAGTCCTGCCTGGCCTCCCGCCCATCCCCCGTGTCGTCCCCCGACCACGCTGCCTGCTTGCAACACCCGTCACCCATACTGTTTTCTTTTTCAGAGATGGGGTCTCACTATGCTGCCCAGGCTGGTGTCCAATTCCTGAGCTCAAATGATCCTCTCGCCTCTGCCCCCGAGTAGCTGGGACTACGGGCGTACCACTGCACCTGGCTCCATTTTGGAGTCTGTCATACTAGTCCGTGTAATGAGATCGTCACCCCCTACAGCACCCAAGAATCTGAGCAGTATTAGGGAGCCATGTCTGAGAGGCTGAGTCTCATACCTCACTGGCACCTGAGCCCCGCAGACAGCTTCTGGCACTAAATACACATTCAGAGAGGAATGGAGAAACAGCTGAAGAGAGAAACCAAAGGGGAAAAAAAAGAACAAGAGAAAATGGCCCAAAGAGCAAGGTAGAGAGAAAAAGAGGAGAAACCTTCTGGCCCACCCCGGGTCCAGGGCTCTGGGCCCTGCCCTGTGGCAGCATGCACTGCGGGGGCTGGCGGGGGGGGGAGGGGGCGGTGGCCTTGGGTGCTCCCGCTGCAGCTGCGGGAAGTGGCTGTGGGGATGAGCTGGCCACTGACGCAGCACTGGCAGCACTAGGCGGCAGCGCCAGGTCTGGGTGCCGGGGCCAGACTCTTGCCCGTGGGATCAGGCTCCACCACCTTCCACCATGGGCTGTGGGCTTGCCACCATTCTCATCTGGAAGGAGGCTAATAACAGCACCCACCTCCCCCGGCAGCTGGGGGAACGGGAACACAGTAAACATTAGCTGTTATCATTACTGGGCAAGAGCCAAGGCTTTACATATTCATGGTCAATGCTCCAAAACTTTGCTACCATCACGAATGCCAGGTCCCAAAGGGACATTAGCTGTCCTCGTTGACAGGACGTGCTCATCTCACAGCTGCAAGGAGTGACATGCTGAGGCCACCCAGCTGAAGGCAGAGGTGGGCCTGATGCAGGCCCCCCGCCTCCTGGGCGCTTACTCAGCGCATCTGAGGTGTGTGGCAGGTACCGGAGAGGAGGTGCCCTCCTGGAGCCTACAGGCTGGCAGGAGAGACAGGGTGGACAAGGACAAGGCAAGGGCAACACCGTGCAGGGCAGGGGAGGGAGGAGTGTGGCACCATGAGGGTGAGGGGAGTGGGCCTGCAGGGCTCAGAAAGACTTCCTAGAGGGCCATGGAGCTGAGAACTAACACGAGAGAGTGGTCAGGAGGTGAGGGGACCCGAGGGGCAGTGCCCAGGCAGGGGCGCCACAGCTGCAAGCAGTGCAGTCAGAGAAGCCCTCACAGCCCCACAGTCTCTACGCACTTGGGAACTCGGGGGAACTCCAGCCTCTGCCGCGTGCCAGTGGTTTCCGGAGTCTGTGCCAGGCCTACTTCTCTGGACTATATGCTCCTCACAGGCAGCAATGGCTACTTGGGCTTTGCCAGCCAGCACCCTGGGGTTTAGTCCAGTTCAGAGCTGGGCACACGGCAGGCTCGAAGGGAGACCATACACCCACAGAAAACCTCCCTCTAAGAAGCGCCCAAGGCCTCACCGCAGACAGCGGGCAGGCAGAGGCTGAGGGACCCAGTGCACAGGGCCACTCACACACCTTCGGCATCCACAGTCTCCTTCATGATGATCTCCACCCGCTCCACGTGGTGCCGGTTCCAGAGGCCATCCAAAGCCTTGCGGTTCTGGTCTCGGAAAGGCAGGATCTGCGCCACGGCCTGTCGGGAGGAAGACTGGGTGTGCTGCAGGGTCCTCTCACAATGAAGGAGGAACCCTGGCTCCCAGGAAGGGCTCTGCCCGCTCTATGCTCTCCTCAGACCAGAAGATGCCCTCTGAGCAATAGTTCTGGACTTCAGGGTCTCACGGGCCAGGAAAGCCTCCAAAAATTTGCACGTGACCTCCAAAGGGTGACCAGATTTGTATTTTGCCAAGAAAAAAGAATATTCAAAATTGTGTATCTTCTAGTATAACCAATTTTTAATAAAATAAAGATAGGTTTAACACCGAAAATGTAGCAAGAAAAGCTTCAAATTGAGCACATTCAGTATTTCTTCTCATCTTGCCATAAACAAGTGAAAACCTCCCCAGGAATGGCCCAGGTCTGAGGACCGCTATTTGGGAATCCTGCTATGGGCAACTCCAGACAGGGTGTGATGGAAACCACGACTCTGTTCTCAACAGCTGCCTGTGCCCACCTGCCCCGCCTGGGCTCAGTACCAGAACAGGGCAGCTGTGCGCTCTGCTGGGGTTCCTAGGACAGGATGCCCCTGAGGGCTTCCAAGGCATTTTGAGTAAACTGGCCAACTGACATGCGTCACCCAGGAGGTTACCCCATGTTCCTCCCCAGGGCCTGGGCTTAGGGTCCCACTGCTCCCTGGTTTAAGGTCTCGTTGCCAACCTTCTGGCTCAACACAGAACTCAGGAAGACAAAGATTTTGAAAAAAGGTAGATGAGGCCAGGTGCAGTGGCTCACACCTGTAATCCCAGCACTTTAGGAAGCCAAAGTGGGCAGATCACTTGAGGTTGGGAATTCGAGATCAGCCTGACCAACATGGTGAAACCTCGTCTCTACTAAAAATGCAAAAAATCACCCGGACGTGGTGGTGTGTGCCTGTTACTTGGGGGGCTACTAGGGAGGCTAGGGTGGGAGAATCACTGGACCCAGGAGGTAGAGGTTGCAGTGAGCCGAGATTGTGCCACTGCACTCCAACCTGGGTGACAGAGAAAGACTCTGTCTCAAAAAAAAAAAAAAAAAAAGGTAGATGAGTGCAGGAAAAGAAAGCTCATTCTAATTCCCACAGCACACCCAACAGGAAGCCAGATCCAGACACTGGAGTCCCTGGGCCACCTCTACAGAGGATGTAGGGCAAGCATGAGAAGCCAGAGCCCAAAGGACAAAAGAGGCCAGACCCATGGACAAGGACCCAACAGTCCTGGCTGCTGCTGTCTTTCCTTTGACCCTTCACCTCCTGCCCACCTTCAGGGAGACCATGGGAGCTCTAAGTTCACAATGCCCTGGGGCCCAGCTCCACAATGAGTGGGTGGCCTTGTTGCTGGGGTCTGCCACCACCCAGCTCCTACTCTAACCCTGGCAGGCTCCGCACTGGTGCTCACCTGTTTGCCCAGGTAATGGTCCACCCGGTACATCTCCTCCTCCTGGAAAAAGCTCCCGAGTTCTGTGGCCAACTGCTGGGCTGAGAGGTGGTCATGGCCAAAGGGTTTCTCAAGGACAACCCGCAGCCAGGCGCCTGGGCCTGGCCGGCAGCTGCTGTTGATGTTGCGGGCAATGTCTGCATAGGCAAAGGGCGGCACTGAGAAGTAGAAGATCCTGCCAGCCTCCCGGAGGCTGGCGTGCTGGAGCTGTGCCTCAATGTCCTTGTTCAGGGCCTGATAGTCCTCGGCCGTCTTCAGCTGGTGGTACCGGCTCAGCTGCAGGAACTGATCCTTGTGCTCTGCACAGTGACTGGGTTCCATGTCCTTGGGGCAGGAGAGGGATTCCAGAGCCTTGGCCATGAGCTCTTGGCCCTGCTTGGGGGCTGTCAGAGCAGCTCCATGGAAGCTAAAACTGCGGCCCCTCCCTGCTTCATCCAGGTACAGCTGGAACAGTCCCTGCCACAAGTACTTCTTAGCCAGGTCCCCAGTTGCTCCCAGCAGGATGATGGAGACGTGTCCCTGGAGCTCCTGGGCCTGCAGGCAGCCCAGAAGGGCCACACACATCGCCACTGTAAGCATCTTCCACATGCCTGGGTGCCTGGGGAGCACAGAGAGACAGATGAGGAACAAGGAAGGATCAGACATGGTTCAGGTGGCCATGATGTGAAGCAAACATTTCCTGTCTGGCAAGAAACCACCACCACGTGTTTCTTAAGAATATGTTAGAGGCCCACAGCTTGTCCCTCCCTCCTGGCAGCTGTGCTTCTGTGCCAGGAAGTTAGTGGGTAGGGAGCCTGCCCCGTAGATGGGGACTCAGCCTGGGAAAGTTAGAGGCCACATGCTAGAGGTGAACCACTTTGCTACCAGGAGCATGGGAAAGTGGCAAAGGCCACCAGGGAGGGCCACGGGCCTGGGAGTGGAGCTGTCCATTTGATGAACAAGGCCAGTCTCTTCTAGGAGCACAGGTCACCTGGACAAGCAGGGCAGCCCCAGCCTAGGAATTGCTGCAGGTCCTCAGGCGACAGCTGCAACAGTGAGAGGGTAGGACCACCTCCTCTCACCTCTCGCTTTCCTCTTCTCCATGTCTACTGGGCTCCTACTACAAATGCTGACTAATAACTGCCGCAGCATAGCGACAGAAAACATGGACTCCAGACCGACTGCCTGAGTCTGAATCCCAACACAACCCCTTAGTAACTGCACAATTATTTAACCTGGCTGTACCTCGGTTTTCTCATCTGAAATGGGGGTAACAGTGGTACCTACACCACAGAGTTGTTACAGGATAAAAGGAGTTCATGCTTATAATGTGCTTAGGCCTGTGCCTACCACCTATTAAGCACCAAGTGATAGGTGTTATCCTGGAAGAGTGATAACAACTAACGTTTAGTGCTGGCACTAAGTACTTATGTGCATTAGAGCTCACTGAATCCAGACAAGAATCCTGGAAAGAACCAGATGGGGTGGGTTCTGTTAGTTTTCTCATTCTGCAAATGGAAAAGCTGAGGCTCAGGTCAATGAGGGTCCCAGGGTAAGCAAGCAGGGGGGCTAGGACTGGCACTGTGCAGCCACCGCACGCTACAACCTCCCCCAGGGAAGAAAACCACCTGACCTAGTGTTCAACCTAAACTGAAGGAGCTGACGTGCATGAGGGGTAGAGGCCTAGGGTGGGTCACAAACACACCAAGCATTTGTTTTTTCTGGCTTTCTGTTCTAACAAAGGTTGTAGGGCTTCACGTGCTGAATGGTTCCTCCACAGCTCTCCAGCTCTCTAGTTTCCAACCAAGGCCAGTGTTAGAGGGAAGGGAAGAAGGAAGTGACGGGGAAAGTAACCATGGCCGGCATGCCCATTGGAACTAGTGGGAAATCCACAGTGGAAATGGGGACCAGCCTGCAGGTGGGAGCAGTGAAGAAGGAACTGAGATGGCTGATTAGCACCTGTTATATGTCAGGCATTTTACCAAGTAAAGGATTAACAAAATCTTTGGCAACTTTAGGAAGCTGTAATCTGGTAATACAAATGGGGAAACTGAGGTTTAAAGAGGTAACTTACAAAGGCCCCACAGAACCAGCCCAATGACCTGTCCACCATCGCTATACAGATGGGACAGATCTGCCTCTTGACCCTGACGTCAGACCCCCTCCTCCCACCAACCCCTTTGCCTCGTCCTCATCTCTCTCGAGATTCATCTCCGAGAGGGTCCTAGTGAATGACCAACCCAAGATGAGGCCCCAACAACAGTGTCTGAGCCAGTGTCTACAGGACACATGGCACGTCCATCACTGGAGCTTCAACTGTAGGATCGGGGCCACGAGTGGCTCCCCGGCCTTCCTCTCCCACAATCCCTGTATCTGCACTCACCCCTAAAAACACACACGGACCACAGGACCATTCTGCTCTTTCCTCCTGCTTTCCAGTCCCTGTCCTTGGCCCTTCAAGCATTTTTTCCTCAACCGGCAATCGCCCCTGTCTGGAGGGAAGGAGAAGCTGCAAGGTCAGTGTGGGAGACAGGCAGCGAGAAATCTGAAGCCCAGAGAACAGCCTGGAGAAGGAGGAGCCGCCAGCTGGCAGGCTGCGCTTCAGAGCTGCTGATCGGATCCTGGTAGCCAGCGCTCTGGACGTGCCTGGTACAAAGGGAGGAGCTAAGCCCCCAGAGTGCTGGCATGGGCAGGTGGGGGAGCCCCAAGGGCCAGCACCCCTGCCCCCACCCCAGAAGACTGCAGGCAGCTGTGACAGATGGCCACCTGGCCTGAAGTGACTCCTGGCCCTCTGTTTAATCCTGTTCTGACTCAGGTTTGCCACAGTTCTCACTGACCAGTCCTGGTGTGGGTCCCCAGTTCTCAGGCTGGCCTCTCTTATCTGTTACTTATGTTCCCAGCACTCCTATAAACAAATCCAAGATATTGGGTATTACAACATGGTTGCTTACTCTGTGGTTGCAAAACAACCAGAGAACAACTCTTTCCTAAATGAGTGTTGGTGGTATGCGTATTTGTTTTTTATTATATGTTTTTTAACCTTAACAGTGTTTCTTAAACTTTAATGAGCATTTGAATTTCCTGGGGATCTTTTTAAAAGGCAGATTCTGATGCAGAGGGAGGGGTACCTGAGGTGCTGACAGCTGGTCCAAGAGCACACTTTGAGTAGCAAGACTCTGGAATACTGAGCAGTAAGTACTAGAGCAAAGAGTTCTACAGCAATGACTCTCATCAAAGGAAGGCATCAGAATAAACACGCACGCCTCGCCTCCTGCTCCCTTTCCCAAGACAAAGACATTACGATTCAGTAGGTGTAGGGCAGGGCCTAACACTGTATTTCAGAACAGTCTCAAATGGTTTCATTTGCCCATCCCCCTGTAAAAACTGGTTGTTCCTGAGTCCATTAATAATACCTATGTTTACCAAGTAGTCAGCATGTACCAATGACTTAAATGCACCGTCCCAATCATTCCTCACAACAGTCTCCTGGAGGGGGTTCTGTGAGGAGTCTCATTCTACAGACAAGGAAACCGGGAGGTGAAGGAAACTGTCAAGCCACAAAGTCTAGGCCCTCAGTCACGACGCTAAACAGCGTCCTTAGTCAAGCAGAAGAATATGGCATTTGGGTCCAAGGACCTGGGTCAAGATCACTGCCTAGCTTCGTGATCTAATTAAATCAGCTAATTAGGCCAGGCACAGTGGCTCATGCCTATAATCCCGGCACTCTGGGAGGCAGAGGCAAGAGGATCGCTTGAGCCCAGGAGTTCCAGACCAGCCTGGGCAACATGTTGAGACCCCCATTTCTACAAAAAATTTTTAAAAATTAGCTGGGCGTGGTGGCACATGTCTGTAGTCTCAGCTGCTCAGGAGGCTGAAGATCACTTGAGCCCAAGAGGTCCAGGCTGCAGTGAGCCATGATTGAACTCCTTTCTGTAACAGCAGGTAGATGATTAGAGCCTTAGGGTCCGCATTTCTTCATCTATAAAACAGGGCAAGTACCATCAACTGGGGGGGGAGGGGGGATTAACTGAGATGATACACGTGACAAAACTGCTGTACAAATGTTAATTAAGTTAATCAAATGCAAAGTGCCTTCCTGGCCCCCAAGGGTGGCATAATACCACTGCTGTCAGGAAAAACACTGTGAACCTCCCTCCTCTCCTGGGGCTACAGAGCCAGGCCCTGTAGACAGCACTGAAGAACACACCCTGTTTCCTAGCTTTCTCCTGGCTGGTCTGGAAGCAGCAGGAGGAAGGCAGCCTCAGACATCCTCCCTGCTGCCCTGACAAGAGAAATAAGCAGGCCCAGAGAAGCCCAGTTAAGTCAAAGCCAGGAACAGAGGGACCCCAGCCTCTGGAGCAGAGGCGCAGACGGCTCCAACACATCTCCTGGGCTCATGCCTCCCCCTCAGCTGCAAGGCTTTGCTTCAGAAGGTTTTTTTTTCTGAAGCACTTCTCCCCTCTGCCTCCTTGCCTGCTCTGAGAGGAATGGGCTGTGAAATAAATCTTCCAAAATTACATACTTCAAGTTAGCCAAAGAGCCTGGAAGTAGCCTTCCAAAGGCTTATTCAACTACGAATCACTTCTTTTTAAGAAATGGATAAATCGATGAGAAAATCTTTAGTGAAAGTTTGAGTAGCTATAAGAGTGGGCATCAGATTGGGAACTGGAATGTGTGGTGCCTCTTGTCAGGGCCCTGCCTCTAAACAACTACATAACCTTGAGCAAGTCATTTAGCCTGGCTGGGCCTCAGTTTCCTCTTCTAGGAAATGGGAGGTGAGATAAAGGATCTGTGTGACCTTTCAGTGTCCCTAAGTCCTGTTTTCCGAGAAAAGAAGATCTGCACCCTATTGTCCAGGAGCTGCCCTCCACATTTCCATAAGGCAAATGAGTGCTTCGAGCTTTGACCTCGGCAGCCAGGCAGGGAAACAGAGAACTAAAATATGAAGCCAAGAGCTGATAACTGTGCGTCATTCAGCAGTTAAGACAAAGTTCTTTGAAGCTATGACTTACGTGTGTGGAGGATGCAATTTCATTTACAATTCTTATTTAAGATACTTGCCAGAAATACACTCACTACAAAACAAAGTGCTGCGGAGGCATCCTGTAGGTAGGTGGAAAAGACGTTCTTCTGACGGTTCATCTTAGAGCCAGGGCTGACTGTGGGCACACAGGCCCAGTCCCGGGCACCCTTCACTGTCTCTAACTCTAATCCTGAGAGGCTCCTACCAGTCATCCTGGGACAGACTTACCAGTTAAAGGGCTCTGCTAACATCCCAGAAGATGGGAACACTGGCTTGGCCAGCCAGGGGGTTTGGATCAGAATTCAGGTTCCGGCCTTTGTTTTCACCCAAGCGGAAGAGGCATGCAGCTGTCCCTGACCAGACCGGGCACAGACAGACCCAGCCTGTGCTGAAGCTCCAGCCGCAGAGCGTTTTTTGGTAAACCACAAGAGGACGCAGTTCTACTCCTCAGTGCCCAGCAGACAAGGGGTGGGACAGAGGAGCTGGGAGGTAAAGGTCAATGTCTGCTGCTGCCCTGTTCCCTTTCCTGGCCTTTGACGTTACCTTCTGTGCGCCAGGCAGGAGGAAGGGAAGTTTTCTTCAAACCATGACCCATGAGTTTGGAATTTTTTAAAAAGAACATGTGGGAGTAAAACAAAAGTTCAAACTAAAGATCATTTTAAACTAAAGCACAAGGTGATGTGCCTCGTCTTTTCACAATAGCCAGCCCAAGTTTTTTGTCTGTTTGTTTTTGCACTCTGCCTGTTCTGGTCCATTTATGCTGAACCCATCAATGTAGATAAAAATCAAGCCTGCTGTCAATGACCTCTGATCTGCATTCACTGCCCTCAGGGCCAGAATGGGGACAAAAGCTTCCAGATCGGGCTCTGGGGTCCTTGTTCCTCTCTCATCTCAGAGAATCCTCATTCCCATCCCTGGGTTGCTATAACCAGGGATGCACTGGAGCCACCTCATACTTGCACGCAAGAGTTGACTACTAAATTTCTAGGAATTTGCAAGCCAGTTGTTCAAAATGGCCATTATTAAAAACAGTTATATAAATGTATAATTAAATAGCCAGGCATGGTGGCTCATGCCTGTAATCCCAGCACTCTGGGAGACCAAGACGGGAGGACTACTTGAGCCCAGGAGTTCAAGACCAGCCTGGGCAACATGGAGAAACCCCGTTTTACTAAAACTACAAAAATCAGCTGGGTGTGGTGATGGATGCCTGTAATCCCAGCTACCTGGGAGGCTGAGGCAGGAGAATCGCTTGAACCCAGGAGGTGGAGGTTGCAGTGAGCCGAGATTGTGCCACTGTACTCCAGCTGGGTGACAGGGCAAGACTCTGTCTCAAAAAAAAAAAAAATCATTAAATTATATTAAAAAGGTAATAAATACTCAAAACTCATTACTTCCTATCATCTGACTACGTTTCACTAATATCTATGCTCTTGATATTATTTATCTCCACTGCATCTATGAGGTGAAGACCTTCTATTATAGCATGTTTGAAGTTGGCCAATGTGAGACTATTTACACCACATTTATTGGCCTAGACTATGAATTAGGTTCCCCACCTCTCACAGAGTCCGCTGGTAGACATTACAGCACACAACTGCCTATCTGCCCAAGTCTCTGTTTACAGCCCAAACTTCCCCTAAACTCCAGACTCACCTATCAACTGCTACTCTGAGAGCATTAGCGGCGTGTTTGCCAGACTTAATACGTACAAAATTGAACTGCTTTATCTCCCAACCTGCTTCCACTGTAGTTTTCCCCATTTTCAATAAATGGCAACTCTACCCTTCCAGGTGTTCAGACCCAGAAACCTTGGGGTCATCTGATCTGTCAGCAAATCCTGTAGGTTCTATCCTCAAAATTTATCTAGAATCCGGCCAGGCGCAGTGGCTTACGCCTGTAATCCCAGCACTTTGGGAGGCCGAGGCGGGCGGATCCCGAGGTCAAGAGATCAAGACCATCCTGGCCAACATGGTGAAACCCTATTGTTTGGTAGAAAAACCTCTACCTCTCCCCTCCCTCTTGATCTCCACATCCGGGAGACCGCCTATAGACCTCAGTCTGCCTGGTAACACTGAGCAACCAATCATGGCCCAGCCTTAGCCCGCCAAAGCTGAGCCA
>CAUYLG010000647.1:0-25923 GCA_963573385.1 Cacajao melanocephalus
ACAAGAATCCTGTTCTCTCTCCCTCTTTTTCTTCCTCTTTCTTTCTCTCGTACATTCTTTTTTTTTCTTTCTTTCACTCTCACTTTCTTTCCTCTCTTTTCCTTTCTTTCAAAAATAAAAATTAAAAAAAAAAAAAAAAAAAAACAATATTCACCTATGAGCCCCCTGTATTCCCAATGTAATGCTAAGTCCAGATCATCAGTGACAAGGCATCTTGGAGAATAAAAGCAATTAGGCAGATAATTAAAGGAAAAGTAATCATTCGTCCTCTCCTCCCTTTTTACCTCTTTATCTCTTCAATTATCAGAAAATTAACATGAATATTTTTTCTTTAGAAAATGAACTGTATGAGTAATTGCTTTAATTTTCTGCTTGATTTTTCCAGAAAGTCCCATAAAATGAGAAGTCAACTAAGAGGATTTGTTTACTACCCAAAATGGTTAATTTAGGGATTGATGAAGCATCCATATTTCCATTTGTAGAAAACTGTATCAAAAGCCTCTACCTGCTTGGGAATCATCTGGAACTTAAGCTACAACTCTTTTAACAACTAAATGCATGTTTATTGATTGTTTCCTGGGCCAAAAAAAAAAAAACTGTAACAAATAGTTTTGTATCAGTTGGGAAAATTTTAAGGTGAATTGTACACTAGGTGCTACTATGGCAGTGTTTTTTAATATCCTTGAGTTGAATAATGGTATTGTGATGATGTCTTTGGAGATGCATGCTGAAATATTAAGGGGTCAAGTGTCGAGTTAGCTACAATTTACTTTCAAATCATTCAGCCAAAAGATACAAATAAAAAGACTGACAATAAAGAAAATATGGCAAAATAATGAAAGTGGGGAATTTAGGAGTAAATAAGTATTGCTTCTTTCCACTTCTATAGAGTTGAAATTTTTCAAAACTAATTTGGGGAAGGGATGAGAAGAAAACACACTCTTGCTTCCTATGAGAAATCTAAATATCCTTTAAATTCTGCCTTAAATGCTACTCTGTGTGTATGTATGAAATCTTATCTATGCCACATGCGAACTCTGCCTCTCTGAGTTACTATAACACTTTTTGGCTAGCTACTGAATTAGTAATTAGTCAAGTTGTGTTCCCACAAAACATCTGTTAATTGATGAATTGATTGATGTAGGTGAGAAGTTCCTACAATCAGTCTCTAAGGCAGATTTTGTAAGAGCTGATAATATCAAAGATAACAATGGCAGCTACCATTAATCACATGCTCATTGTATGCCTGGCATAGGGTTAAACTTTCACATAAAGCATGTTATATTATTTCAATTACTTTTGATGTAGATTCCTGGATTTTCTAATTAGGCATGAAAACAAAATTCTGATTTACCTAAGTGAAGCAGTTCTTAATACATCATGGTATTAAAAATGAGTGAACCCAGGATGTTTGCTTTCCTTGAGTGTCACACAATTGAGAGATGTTTAATGGAGTTTCTGTGACTTTAAAGCCTAAGGAACAAACCATTGATATAATAAAGCTACTGAGAAATAATTTGGGCAGGACAATGCAGCTGCTCTATTTATGTATGGTGATTTCACTTTCAGAGCAAACAGCAGTGACATAACCCTGAGGTGATCAGCATCTCAATTAATCAGCCTGCTAGGATGAAAGCTTTGTAGATCCCAAATTTGTCCAGCAACCTGCTGAATGCTTTTCCAAATTATCCCTACCAATGGGTAAGATTAATTAATTGGAAGAAGCCTGGGGTGTATTTCCAGGATGGAAGATTATCTTTTCTGTCCACATAAAGCCGTTTAAATGATATCCCATGGTTTTTATAGTAGGTATCCTTAACTCACAACATTCAAGGAAGAATTCCTTAGGCAAAGCATCGTGCATAAAACCGTGAGGAGTCTATGGAGATAATTATACAAGTAGCTACTGGCAAGACAATTTGTCACAGCAGCACTGAGGATAACCTTGGGTTGGACATGGTTGTTAAGAAAATCATTGAAATGGATATTGTAGAAATGGGAAGTCATTGGAACTTTTAAGAAAATGATGAAGAATACAATTATTACGTTTGGCCTCAGTGTCTTAGATGTGTGATGTTATCTTTAGGTAATCAAATAATTATAAAGTCATTAAAATATATGATAATTTTCTATTAAATTATAGTGATGTATTGTTGAATGACGTAACTCATGGAAGAGAGAATGTGTTTACTCATATTTTTGAATGATTTACTTTGATTAGCAAAGTTATGTGGCTATACACAAAGCAGAGTAAAAAATATTTTTATAGGATAGATTCTCTTTTTGTTTTAGAAAATTTCTGTAGTAATTCAGATGGTCCTTAATTAAAAAAAAAAATAGACTCAAATACCAGGGCCACTTTGGCTTTTGACCCTGGTGTTTCTCCTCCTCAGTAATGTCTGTCTACATAGGACAAAATAATTTGGTAAAGCAAACAGAATATGGATGCAAGTTGACTTGTCTTTGGCTAGCCCCAGAGTAGATATGTAAATAAGGAGCCAGAATGTTAGCACATTCACAGGGCTGAAAACTGCTATCAAGTTTAGCCTTGCTCAATCCAACATCATCTCTTGTTCCATGTGCTACACTGGCTTTTTCAGTGCTTTAGACTTACCAAGTTATTTCCCAGGTTACAACCTTTGCATGCAACTCCCTCTGCCTACAGTAATTTTAAACTTCACATTCATGGGCTTTCTCGTCCTCTATGTCTTAGCTTAAATGTCACCCTCTCAGGGAGGTCTTTTCTGAACCTCCTACCATCTAAAACCTTTCATATGCATGCTTTTTATTTTCTATTCTCATGTACTGTTTGTTTCCTTAACAGAAGTTATCACAACTTAAAAATATTTCGTTTTAGTTGTTTGTTAATGTTTTGATCATTTGTCTCTTTTCTGTCTTTCCCACTATTTTTTACGGTCTATGAAGGCAGGATCCATGCATTTCTTATTCACTATTACATCTTTGACATGCAACAGAGAGTGCAGAGATGGTGGATACTCCACTGATGTAGGCTAAATGAATGGATTAAATTGGATGAATAGTTTGGTCTGAATTAGGGAAGACTCAGACAGTTAATAGCTCTTCAACTAATATGTTAGGGTAGGCTAATTAGGCTGATAAAAAATAGTTGCAAGCACATTGTGACTTAACACAATACAAGTTTGTTTCTCACTTATGAAACAGCAAGAGTAGGGTGGTGTTCTAAGTTAACAGGGGTGAGGGCCGAGTGGCTACATCAACTCTGACATCACAAATGGCTCCAAGCTCTACCAAAAACACAAAAATTACCTGGGCATGGTGGTGTGCACCTGTGGTCCCAGCTACTCGGGAGGCTAAGGTGAAAGGATCACTTGAGCCAGGGAGGCAGAGGTTGCAGTAAACCAAGATAGCACCAGTGCACTCCAACCTGGGTGACAGAGTGAGACCCTGTCTCAATAAAAAGAAAAAGAAAAAAAAAAAAAAAACCTGCTTTGGCAGGTCAAGTAAGACTTCCTTGAGAATGTTGAAGGGAAGCTTTGTCCTGAATGATGTGGAGTGTAATGGTTAACATTAAGTGTCAAGTTAATTGGATATTAAGTGTCAAGTTGATTGTATTTGGTGTGAAGTATTGTTTCTGGGTGTGTCTTTGAAGTTATTGTCAGAGATTAACATTTGAGTCAGTAGACTGGGAGAAGAGGACCCACCCTCAATGTGGGTTGGCACCATCCAATCTGCTGCCAGCCAGGCTAGAAAAAGCAGGCAGAAACAGGAGAAACTGATTTGCTAAGTTATCTGTTTTTCATCTTTCTCCAGTGCTGGATGCTCCCTGCTCTTTAACATCAGACTCCAAGTTCTTTAGCCTTTGGACTCTTGGACTTACACCAGTGGTTTGCGGGGATTCTTGGGCCTTTGGCCATAGACTGAAAGCTGCATTGTCAACTTCCCTACTTTTGAGGTTTTGGGACTCTGACTGATCCACCACTGGCTGCCTTGATCTTAACTTGCAGATGACCTATCGTGGGACTTCACCTTATGATCATGTGAGTCAATTCTCCTTAATAAACTTCCTTTTATATATAAATATATCATATTAGTTCTGTCCCTCTGGAGAACCCTAACAAGCAGGAAGTAGGAAGGCAAAGAATTGGGAAGAGGGAACATTTGATGAGGGAGGAAAAGCAGTGCTCCAGGTGGGAGAAGGTGTGCAAGTGCTTGGAGGAACTTTGCCAATGTCGCAGTGGAATGGAGAAAAAATGTATTTAGTGCTATCTTGGGGCTTCTATAGAAACATGTGCCCTCCCCATGTCAAAGAACCAATGTTAATCATAGGTGGAATTAGAGATGGAGGAAGACTGGAGACCTGGGCCACATTCAGGACCCCTGGGAGGGTCAGGAGAAGAAATGATAGTACAGAGGGCAGTGGTTCTCAAGATCTCTTCACCCTAAAGTTTACTGAGGATTCCAAAGTGCTCTTGTTTATGTGTATTATAGCACTCAAATTTGCCATGTTAAAAATTAAGATAGATGGCTAATTCCTGTAACCCTAGCACTTTGGGAGGCTGAGGCAGGCAGATCACCCGAGGTCAGGAGTTCGAGACCAGCCTGGCCAACATGGTGAAACCTCATCTTTACTTAAAATACAAAAATTAGCCAGACTGTGGTGGTGTGTCCCTGTAGTCTCAACTACCCCAGAGGCTGAGGAACGAGAACCACTTGAACCCAAAATACAGAGGTTGCAGTGAGTCAAGATCATACCACTGCACTCCAGCCTAGGTGACAGAACAAGACCCTGTCTTAAAAAAATAATAATAATAATAAAAATTAAGATGGAAAATTTATGAAAATATGCATTTTTAATTAACTTAAAATAATATGAATCCATTCATTATTAACATATGTAATGTTATTATTAATTAACAATAACTGTTTTCTGAGAAAGCAAAACAGAAAAAGTGAAGAGAATGGTATCATGTTTGTAAATCGCCTTAATATCTGGAGTAATGAAAGACAGCTGGACTCTCATGGATGCCTCTACATTTGATGTGCCTTTTATGCTGTTTTGGTTGAAAATGAGGAAAATCTGGCTCTTAGAAATATGGGGTTGAAAACAGAGAAGTATTTTAAATAAGCATAAATAAGGATTTTGGATTATTGCAGATATTGTTCTGCAATTCTAAATACGCCAAAACCCCACAGGTGGTAGTTTTTTAAATATTAGTCCCCATGTGAAAAATCAGAAATCTTACCAGTGAACTTTTCATGATGTTATATTAAGTTTCATTGCTCTATATTGCATCTTTCAATGGATCTTTTATCCATGTTTGATTTTGTAACATGGTACATTCCGTTACTTAGAAAACACTGGCTCACTGAGTTTTGTAGATCTTTTAAATGTTGCATCATTTTATTATTGAACACTTTAAAAGCACATGTGTAACTATCACCACCAATCTCATCAGAAAATCCTTAATATTTTGAGAAACTGTAGCTCACACAGTGGTGGATACAAGTTTTCCAAAATTCAAATTTTCACTTAAAAGTTAATTTTCAAAAAATCTCTGGTCATAAATACTTTCAGTTGTTTCCTACTTCCATTTTCATTTTTGAGAAAATACCTGCCAAACAACCAAATCTGGATAATCATAGTCAATTCTGTGAAAAATACAGTGAGTTCAGTTGTAGTTCAATTAAACAATTGTCCAAGTGCTTCATGCCAAGTATATTATCTGTACTTTCCATTTCATCTTACAGAATATTAAAAGGTTGTATTTTATTTACATGACCGCTCTCCAATTGCAGCCACTATCCTTTTGGTGGCATGATGTTCTCCATTTCTCTGCTTTATCCTGATGTACTGGGCTAGGAAATGACCATGCCACCCTACTTCCTTTATAAAGGTGCTTCAGAAAGTGGCTAAAGTCCGTATAGAAAAATATAAGCACAGATTCTTTTCTTAAGCACTCTCTACAAAGCTTAAGGCAGAATGAATTCAGAGTTTTCTATATTAGCATGAAGTGATTTTTCAAGGAATCAGACTAACTTCTGAAAAGTGATCATTCTTTAAATTAGAAGAAAATAGAACAGAACTTGCATGCTTCCATAGCATAGTAATTGTAACATAGTATATGCTTTAGTTTTCATAATATATACTCTTTAAGGATACATTTTAATTTTTAGCTCTTTAATTCCTGTTAGGTTATAAGTCTTTGAAGCAAAATTTCTATGTGAAAATTATTCACATCCTTTAGGGAACAAATTAAAAGGACTACCTCAATTTTACTTTTTCAAATTTCTTGATGGGTAAAACCCAAAATCATGTACATGAAACTTGAAGCTATTTAATATTTTTATTATGTCTTGGTAGAGTAAAACTTGTAATATTTCCTCTTGATTGAAGATCAAGACATGATAAAAATATTAAATACATTAAAGAAAAATAATTGGAATAAGAAAAATGAGAAATCCAAAACTTATTTTGTTCTCACTATTCAAATTTCAAACCAACAGACTCATGAAAAATGTTCTAAGGCAATTCCCTATAGTTTTAAGTCTATGGCACCTAAAATTTATGCAAAAATCTTGCAAAATTATTGCTACAAACTTTCAGTTATAAAAGCTGGATACAATGATCTATTTCGATAATGGATTACTTAACACTTATCCTGAATTACATTCTGCTGTACAGAGGTTAAATTACATTATAAGATATGCAGTTTGAAAATGCAAATACAGGCCGGGAGCAGTGGCTAACACCTGTAATCTCAGAACTTTGGGAGCCTGAGGTGGGCGGATCACCTGAGGTCAGGAGCTCCAGACCAGCCTGACCAACACGGGGAAACCTCATCTCTATCAAATACAACAAATAAGCCAGGGGTGGTGGCACATTCCTGTAATCCCAGCTACTTGGGAGGGTGAAGGAGGAGAATCACTTGAACCTGGGAGGTTGAGGTTGCAGTGAGCAGAGATTTCACCATTGCACTCCAGCCTGGGCAATAAGAGTGAAACTCCATCTCAAAAAATAAAAGAAAAGAAAAGAAAAAGAAAATGCAAAAATCTTCTTAGTATCACAAATGTAGTAAAGTGATTATCAGAGCAACTTAGCAGTGTCAATACTAAGACTTATTTTGTCTGTTCTATAACAGTGAAGTCTAATACTTTTCCATTAAAATTTTAATAATCAACATTTCATCATTAATAGATTTAATACAATATAATATTTTTCTTTTATCCCAGAAATTTATTCTCTTAATGATGATGTTTGGCTTTAGCCTCAGCATTATCTGAATATGGATTTTTAACTCTTGATCATTCAACAGTCATCCAAACATTTATTCTGTGAGCTTCTAAACAAACTCACATGTATATATGTTCTTTTTACACAAATGACTTATTACTATACTACTGTTTAGAAAATAGTTTAATGATAACATAGATCTATCTCATTCTTTCTAACATTTTATTATGTGATATTCTCTAAAGTATGTAATCACTCTCCCAGCAATGGAAATCCAAATGGTTTCTAGGTTTTTGTTTTTCACAAAAGATGCTTAATGAACATGGCTTTACATTTACCTTTGTGTACTTTTCCCAGTATATGAGTGTCATATGTTTCTCAAAGTGGAATTGCTTTTTTTCTGTGTGCATTTTAAACTCAGATATTGCCAATAGCAAATAAAAATAGATTATGAGAAAGCTATTCCTCATATCCTTGAATAGCTTGTCATTGGTTTTATTTTCTGAAAAATGTATTCAGCTTTGTTTCAAGGTTAAAAATGGTAACAAAAATGTTAGAGATGCTGACTAGCCAAAGAAATAAAGAGAGAGAGAGAGAGAGAGAAAAATATATATATATATAGAGAGAGAGAGAGAGAGAAAGAGAGAGAGAAAATTCAATCTCATTAAAAATAATTTTAATGGTTGCTAACAAAGACAAATCGGTAAATATTAAGATCTTTAATATCCTTTTCCTCTGTCATTTTTATTTAGCCAGTATTATCTTACGAAGATACATAAATTAAAAACCCCTTGCTCGGGTCTCTTACCTGGTGACTCTTTTACCTTCTTTCCAACTGGTGTCCACCAGATGTCTCCCCTCTCCATCAAGGTGTTCTTTTCACAAATGCCTATCGCTTTCAGAAACACCTGCTGGCAGAGTAAAACTCACAATATTTCCTCATAGAATTTGTCTTCTTTTTTTCAGGGCACAGATCATCTGTTTAAAAATAAAATAATGGCTTGACACTAACAGCATTTCTTCCATTCTGGAAAACAAATAAGAACTGATACCCATAAAAGTAAAAAAAAAAAAAAAATTCAGAAAAGCATCATTACGTAAGGGGATGATATGTACCTTAATTACATAAAATGATTTTACCTAAGAGAATCTACCAACTGAACTCATTTATTTGGGTATAATAAAGATATATATCCTTATAATTGAAATATATTTAACTCTGCTTACATTTATATGAAAGTCCTGTTTAATACTTTCAGTGTTTCTCAAAGGTAATCTCTTTTTTGTGTTGCCAAATTACAAATATTGAGTGTTCAATACATATTTTAATACCTTCTGTATCACTTGATATAGGCAGGTGATTTATAAGAACAAAACAAAACCTCGACATTGACAAAGGAGCAGCAGAAGAGGAGGCAAATAGAGGAGAGTCTCAAATAACACAAGAGAAAATGCAGTTATTCAATTTAGTGTTGTATTCATAGTATTGTGCACCTAAATAGTCATGGTAGAAGTACAAACATGAGAAAACACACAGGCCAAAGATCTCTTAAAATACAATCAAATCATTTTCATTCTCAAAACAGAAACATGGCAGAGGAAAAGAACAACATGAGTTCTTTTTTTTTTTTTACCCTCTATTTTCCATTACCTTTTACCTTTCTTATCTACTTGCAAAAAGGTTCTTTCAGATTAAGCTTGCAAAAGAAAAATGAAGTTGCATACGCCTACCCTCTCTATCATCCCAAATCCTCTAATATAAGAAGATAATATTTGCATTCCTATTTTTCAAAGTATCACCTCGTTTAATCCTCATGACAACTCTGCAGGCATTATTGAACTTACAGGAACAGGTTAAGGAATGTGTCTACCACATACATTTGGGCAAACCAGAACTCCCAGCTCTTTCCACTGCAGAGCACCTACTCTACATAGCAACTTTGCCTATGGTATCTCCAGATCCCTAAATTTCTGGCTCTTCAAACATAAAGATATTCATGACCATCCTGGGAAACATGGCGAAACCCTATCTCTACAAAAAATAGAAAAATTAGTCTGGAATGGTGGAGTGCACCTATAGTCCCAGCTACTCAAGAGGCTGAGGTGGGAGGACTGTTTGAGCCTGGGAGGCAGATGTTGCAGTGAGTCAAGATCGTGCTACTGTACTCCACAGTCTGGATGACAGATCAAGACCCTGCCTCAAAAATAAAGATAGATAGATAGACAAATATAATTTAACTTTATAAAACCCGCCAAAATAAATTCTAGTGGATTAAAGAGTGCAATAAAAATAGTACTTTAAAGGAGAAGAAAAATTGAATATTGATGTAATCTTTAGTGTTAGAGAAAGAGATTTTAGAGGCACAGCACTAACAGCAAAAAAAATAAAGGAAGAAAAAAACAGATTTGTAGATAGGAATAATTGTATACTTCTTAACTTAAAGCCCATAAGTAGGCTGGGATTACTGGCTCATGCCTGTAATTCCAACACTTTGGTAGGCTGAGGTGCGTGGGTCTCATGAGCCCAGGAGTTCAAGACCACCTTGGGCAATATGGTGAAATCCTATCTCTGAAATACGAAAAATAAAATAAAAACAAAGCACCATAACTAAATAAAAATATAAATTACAATGTGAGGAAGTACTTACAACATATATGACAGGCAAGAGGTTTATTCTTTCTATATTTAAAATTACTTTACAAATCAATAAGAGAAGATAAAGAACCTGTTAAAAGGATCCAAACACATGATAAACAAGACAGTTCCATCCAATGATATGCGATAAATCAACATGAAATAACATAAGCATAAAAATATGTCCAGTCTCACTAGTAATAAAATTTTTAAAAGTTTAAGACAATTGATGTTGAACTGATCTTATATCAATTTGGGAAAGAATTTAAAGCAATACTCTTTCGATGGTGTAAAGAAATTAGACACTCATAGTGTTGATAGGAAATAAATTTGTATAACCTTTCTGAAGAACAATTGGATAAAATATTTTAAAGATCTTACAAATGTATATACACTTGAACCCAGAAATTTTTAGTTACCAGGATTTATCTTAGGTTAAAATTATTAATGTATTAAAAGATATTTATTGCAATAAAATCTTGTATATATTTTAAATACATATTTTAAACACCATGAAAATAGGATTCAACTTAAATACCCAAATATAGGGAATTGGTTAAATTACACTGCATCCTTACAAGAGAGTATTTTAAAGTCACTTAAAAATATCATGTTGCAGGATAGTATAGAATTTTTTCTTTGTTCTTTTTAAACTTTTAATTGACAAGTAATAATTGTATATATTTTTGGGGTGCAGTGTGATGTTTTGATGCATGTTTATAATGTGGAATTATTAAATCAGGTTAGTTAACAAATTATCATCTCACATACTTATCTTTTGTGGTGAAAACATATAAAATCTACTCTTTTAGCTATTTTTAAATAAGCAATGAATGATTGTTCAGTATTGTCACCATGCTATGCAATGGATTATTAAAACCATTCCTCCAGTCTAACTAATACTTCATATCCTTTGATCAACGTCTCCCTTCACCCATCCACACCCCTTCCTCAGCCCTTGGTAACTACCACTCTCCTCTCTACTTCTGTGAGCTCACCTTTCACATTTTCTTTATTCATTCTTCTGATGATGGGTCCCTAGATCCATTACATATCTTAGCTATTGTGAATAACATTGCAATGAATATGGGAGTGAAGATAGTTCTTTTGCATATTAATTTCAATTCCTTTTGAGATATATCCAGCAGTGGGATTGCTGGATCATATGGTTGTTATATTTTAGTTTTTTGAGGAACCTCCATACTGTTCTTTATAATGGCTTTATTAATTTACATTCCTATAGACAGTACACAAGGGCTCCATTTTCTTCACACCCTCACCAACATTTGTTATCTTTTGTCTATTTGATAATAACCATTCTAACAGGTGTGAGGTAATATTCCATTGAGGTAATATTCCATTGTGGTTTTAATTTGAATTTCTTTGATTATTAAAAACTTTTCCTCTAAGATTAGTAACCAGACAAAGATGTCCACACTCACTACTTTTATTCAACATAGTACTGGAAATTCTAGCCAGAGCAATTATATAAGAAAAGACATTCAAGTAGAAAACAAAGAAGTGAGATTGTCTGTTTACTGATGACATGATCTTATATATGGAAAACCCTAAAGACTGCACAAAAACACTGTTAGAACTGATAAACAAATTCAGTAAAGTTGCAAGGTACAGACAAAAATCTGTAGTGTTTCTTTAGGCTAGCAACAAATTATCTGAAAAAAAAATAAAAAATCAATCTCATCCACAATAGCATAAAAAAATATATAGAAGTAAACATAATCAAGGAGGTGAGAGATTGATATACAGACAGTGTCCAACTTACAATGGTTTGACTTACAATTTTATGCTGGTGCAGAAGCAATACACATTCAACAGAAACCATACTTCGATTTCCTATACAACCATTTACTTTTAACTTTCAGTATAGTATTCAATAAATTACATGAGCTATTCAACACTATAATATCAAATAGGCTTTGTCTTAGATTACTTTACCCAACTGTAGGCTAACATAAATGTTCCGAGCACATTTAAGGTAGGCTAGGCTAAGCTATGATGTTTTGTAGACTATATGTATTAAACGCATTTTCAACTTACAATATTTTCAACTTATGAAGGGTTTATCTGCATATAACTCCATTATGAATAAATGACAGGCAACAAAAGCAAAAATAAATAAATGAGATTGCATCCAACTAAAAAGCTTTTGCAGAGCAAAGGAAACAACAGAGTGAAGAAAACACACATGGATTGGGAGAAAATATTTGTAAACCATAATCTGATAAGAGGTTAATATACAAAATATATGAGAAACTCAAACAACTCAATAGCAAGAAAACAAATAACCTAATTGGAAATGTGCAAAAAAAAAAAATGTAAATAAACACTATTGTAAAGGAGACAGACAAATAGGCAACAGCTATGTTAAAAATACTCATAATCTTCTTTTGGCACTGATAAAGTTTGTGATACATTGCTAAATGTGTAAAAAGTAACAGACAATACCTGGGAGGTGGAGGTTGCAGTGAGCTGAGATTGCACCATTGCACTCCAGTCTGGGCAACACATTGAGACTCTGTCTAATTAAAAAAAAAAAAAAAAAAAAAAAAGAAGAAAAGAAAAGAAAGAAAGAGAAAGAAACAGGCAATAGAAATAAGGTATATACTTCATTCCATGGCTTGGGGAAAAACATGATACCTATAAACAAAATTAACTTTAAAAATTCTAACAGGACCATATACAGTCCTGTGCCACATGACAACGTTTCAGTCAGTGATGGACCACATATATAATGGCGGTCCCATAAGATTGTAATGGAGCTTAAAAACTCCAATTGCCTAGTGGCTTTGTACTGTCCTAAACGTGATAGCACAACACATTAGTCACATGTTTGTGGTGAACAAACCTACTATTCTGTCCATCACATAAAACTGTAGCACATACAATTATGTACGGTGTATGTTAGTTGAAAATTATGATAAATGACTATTTTGCTGGTTTATGCGTTTACTGTGCTTTTTATGATTATTTTAGAGTATGATCCTTCTACTTATCAAAATACATTAACTGTAAAACAGCCTCAAGCAGGTCCTTCAGGAGTTGTTCCAGAAGAAGGCATTGATATTATAGGAGATGACAGCTCTTTTGATCATCAAATAAAACTGTGTCTATGGAAGTTTGAGGTAGGATTACTACCGAGCAAGGATATTTATGTTTGAAGATATGATTTGATCTGTAGGGTTTCCTCTAATCATATCTGTGGTAATTCGGCATTATTAAAGAGAGTGATGAAGATGTCAAGCCTGAGGATCTCTGATTAATGTGGAAGACAGGGAATGAGCTGGGGTGGGAGAGGAGAGTCTCTGGGAGAACTCCTGTCCTCTGGGAGCTGCTGAGAAATTGGGCAGGACATGGGTGGGGGTTCTCACTGTCCTGTAGACTCCATCTCGGAGCCAGAATGGATGCCTCCTACCTCCTCCGTTTCCCCACCAGATATGGCTTTGGCTTCACTGGTCGATTTCAGTCTATCCCAAGTTTCATTGTTTTCTGGTGCCAATGTCTTAATTTTAACAAAATGATTTCAATGTTGAAAGACAAAATAAGGCAGCTGCTTAACTTTCTTTTGCCAACTTTATTCAAGAAAAATAATAGATTAACATGATAATCATATGCAGACTAGAATCAAGGAGAACAAACTGAGAGTACTCAGAGACAGATATGTGTGTTTTTAACCAGCATGCCGTGTAAAGTTTTATTACAATAACAGCTTATCGTTAAAGAAATATACTTTAAAAAGAAGCTATCTATCATAAATAATATATAGTTGGGGGAAAGGAGAAAGGGAAAAAGGAAAATATAAACTAGTGACCTTCTCCTAACATAGTTTACTGACAACAGGTTGAAAGGGTGGCCAGGAAAATTTAGTAAATCCACTACTTCAAATTCTCTAACTTTGGATTTTTTCATTTAAGAGTTCTTGTTTAAAACATCTACAACCATCTGATCTTTGACAAACCTGACAAAAACAAGCAATGGGGAAAGGATTCCCTGTTTAATAAATGGTGTTAGGAAAACTGGCTAGCCATGTGCAGAAAGCATAAACTGGACCCCTTTCTGACACCTTACACTAAAATTAACTCCATATGGATTAAAGACTTAAACATAAGACCTAACACCATAAAAACCTTAGAAGAAAACCTAGGCAAAAATGTTCAGGACATAGGTGTGGCAAGGACTTCATGACTAAAACACCGAAAGCATTGGCAACAAAAGCCGAAATAGACAAATGGGATCTAATTAAACTCCAGAGCTTCTGTACAGCAAAAGAAACAATCATTAGAGTGAACCAGCAACCAACAGAATGGGAAAAAATTTTTGCAACCTACCCATCTGAAAAAAGACTTATATCCAAAACCTACAAAGAACTAAAAGAGATTTACAAGAAAAAAACAAACCCATTCAAAAGTGGGCAAAGAGTATGAACAGACACTTTTCAAAAGAAGACATACATGAGGCCAACAACCATATGAAAAAATGCTCATCATCACTGGTCATTAGAGAAATACAAATCAAAACCACACTGAGATACCATCTCATGCCAGTTAGAATGGCAATCATTAAAAAATCAGGAGACAACAGATGCTGGAGAGGATGTGGAGAAATAGGAGCACTTTTACACTGTTGGTGGGAGTGTCAATTAGTTCAACCATTGTGGAAGACAGTGTGGCGATTCCTTAAGGACCTAGAAATAGAAATACCATTTGACCCAGCAATCCCATTACTGGGTATATATCCAAAGGATTATAAATTGTTCTATTATAAGGACACATGCACATGTATGTTCATTGCAGCACTGTTTACAATAGCAAACACTTGAAACCAACACAAATGCCCATAGATTATAGACTGGACAGGGAAATGTGGCACATATACAGCATGGAATACTATGCAGCCATAAAAAATGATGAGTTCATGTCCTTTGTAGGGACACGGATGAACCTGGAGACCATCATTCTCAGCAAGCTGACACAAGAATAGAAAATCAAACACCGCATGTTCTCACTCATAGGTGGGTGTTGAACAATGAGAACACATGGACACAGGGAGGGGAGCATCACACACTGTAGTCTGTTGAGGGGGGACTAGAGGAGGGACAGTTGGGGGTAGGGCGTTGGGGAGGGATAACATGGGGAGAAATGCCAGATACAGGTGATGGGGTTGGAGGCAGCAAACCACATTGCCATGTATGTACCTATGCAACAATCCTGCATGTTCTGTACATGTACCCCAGAACCTAAAATGCAATAAAAAATATATATACATTAAAAAAAATTGTTCGATTCCTCAGAAAACCTGGACAAATTTATTCCCATTTGGCCAGATCTTTTCAGTGACATACTTTATAAATTTTCAGCAGGCACACTCTATTACCAAACTTGAAACTGGTACTATCATACTGGTTAGCATTCTATTTTCTTTCTCTTCTTTTCTTTCCTTTTTTTTTTTTTCTTGAGACAAAATCCTGCTTTGTTGCCTAGGCTGGAGTGCAGCAGCACGATCTCAACTCTCTGCAACCTCCACCTCCCAGGTTCAAGCAATTTTCCTGCCCCAGCCTCCCAAGTAGCTGGGATTACAGGCACCTGCCACCACGCCCAGCTAAGTTTTGTATTTTTAGTAGAGATGGGGTTTTACCATGTTGTTCAGGCTGGTCTCAAACTTCTGAGCTCAAGCAATCCACCCTCCTCGGCCTCCCAAAGTGCTGGGATTACAGGTATTCTGTTTTCTATGTTTAGGGAAATTTAGTTCTATTTACAATTCTGCGATTTTGATTACCTGTCCTCACAAGAGTTATTCTTTTTTTTTTTTTTTTTTCAGATGTTCCTCACAAGCTAATGTTATTAGTCTTTCTCTAAAGAATCTTTAGGGGACTCCTGGATTGTGGATGAATTATCAGCTCCAAAGTGGCTGGGGTAGCCTGCAATGTGTTCACACATATTGAAAGCTGGTGTGTATAAGGAAGGCACCCAAGATTTTGTACAGTCTTCAATTACGGCTGTCAACTTAGTGCATATGGTATTTTGTCATTTTTTAAACATTTCATCCCAAAATTGATCAATTTTTCCCTTTACATGATTTTATTCCAAGAAAAAAGGAAGCTACTCATAGAAAACAGATGGTACAAGCACCATTATTAGAACCCCTGGGCAAAGCTGAAGGCTATTTGGCGACCTTAATTCCAAACATCAGTTTGGTGTTTGGCCCATGGTAAATACCTAAAAAAACTTTTTGTTGTTTTAAAAAGATACAACTGCAAAATTCATAAAAATATTCCTATTTTCTTAAAATATACTTAACTTTATCAGTTTATAAAAAATTCTTCTCCACACTAATTTTTAACCATAAGGAATTATAGGAAGGAGAATTTACCAGTGTAATTTGAATTTATTTTTTAATTGACAGTGACAGCGCTAGCTAACATTTATTAAATGCTTTCCACATGTCAGGCCACTGCGCTAAGTGCTTTACATTTATTAATCTATTCTTTCTTCCCAATAGTTCTATGCAATTGGTGGTCTTTTTATCACTACCTGCTAAATGAGGAAACTGAGAAAAGGAAAGTTTAGATAATATGCCAAAGGTCACATACTAACTGAGAGAGCTAGGTTTCAAATCCTGACTGCCTAGTTTTAGAGTTTGTATACTTTAACTTCTACATTACTTCATAAAACTTATTGAGAGATAAACATAAAACCCTTTGAGATCTAGAAAGAAGAAAACCTAATGCACTGCCAAGTAAGATCACAGGAGAAAAGTCCTTTACACCGAGCCTGTACATACCCAGAGCTTTCCAAAGGTTGTTCTAGTTTTAGTCGTTTCATCTGAAAGGAGAAGAACTTAGATTGCTAATCTCTAAGGTCTCTTCTTACCTGATGGTTCTGTGCTGTTGTCAGCAAACGCTTGCTTTGTTTTATATTTCTTCCAGGCACAGGGCTGGGCTCTGTGGGGCTAAACCAAAGCAGAGGGCATGGACTACTTCTTCGGGGTGGGGCTCTTGATAATGCTCACTTGTGCCAGGTGAACCTCCTAAAGACATGAATCCATAGCCAGTCAGGTTGGCACCTGAGGCCAACTCCCTTTGACACTGTAATTGACTCTCAAGTTTTAGATATGTTAGAATTTTCCTATTGCCAGAATGTATATAAAAGAGTTTTAGAGTACTTGAGGCTCATGAAGGGATTAGGAATTTGGAGTGAAATGCTTCTTCCTCTAAAAATGTTTGAATTCAATTGCTATGGGAGAGACTCTGTTGTCCCCCAATATTCTTTCTCCCTGTTCTCCTTCTAAATGGAGTCCTTGATTTTAGTTGGTCATATCCAGAATAATTATTACATTCTCCAGCCTTCCTTGCAACCAGGTGTGGCTGTATGACTAATTCCTGGCAATGAGATATAATAGAATTATTGTATGCAACTTCTAAGACGAAGTATTCTTAAAGTGAAAGATCAACTTTTTCAGCCCCCTTTCTTTCTGTTGGCTGGACATAGACGTAATGACTAGAGCCTAAACAGCCATTCTGAACTATGAAATGGAAGCTATGTGTTGAGGATTTGATGCAATAAGACAAAGGAGTCAATGTCTTTGATGATATTGAAATTACTTTTTCCAACTCTGAACAAACTACCTTGAGTCATTTAATGTGTCCAGGTAGAAACTTCTCTGTATTATTTTTCTATAACTTCTGTAACTTCACTATTGTTCAGGAACATTTGTCAATTACAGCTGAACCTCATCTTAACAAATACAGGTGTCCTTGATGTAGCAAGTAGTTAGCTATGATTTGGGGTCTCTTGTTTATTTGTAAGCCCATGCCTTCCATTTAGGACAGATGTAAATGTAGAAATAAATACATCTGATACAGAGGTACCTGTGCCTACCATATTTCTTACAAACCAAAGTAGAATTTGGAACAAAAAATCCACTCTGCTGCTGGAAAAGATGATATGTGTTGTTGGGCACAATGATTTTGGTTTGTCCTTTCTGCTGTCAATTTTACTCCATTTTCAAAATGCATCTTGTGTAATAAGCACAAAAGTAATATGAAGAGAAAGACTTACATGAAGTAAATGTGAATGGAAAAAACAAGAAGTTCAAAGTGGGACAAAATGATAAATGTTGTAAGTGACTCTAGGAAGAAATTGTTGGATGGTAGGGACCCTTTTTAATGACAGATAGATGAATGGAAAACTTGGAAGATGCTCTCACGATGCCATTGCAAAAGTCAGCAAGTGATGTGGCAAAATGGAGTCGTGTTTGATTTGAGAAGAACACCACTATGAGATGCTTTTCACCACAACAGCAATTAATGAGAAGCCCAGGAAGCTATTAAAGAACTTAAGGACTCTGCAGATGAAAGTCCACAAATTAGAATATTTTACAAAGTACAGAGGAGTCCAGAAGCTTTTGAAACTGCACAATATCAAAGTGATTGGTTTAAGTAATACACCTTCTAAATATATCTTCAGTAATATACTATGTCCAAAAGGTTTCCCTAAAATATTCATGGACATCATCAGGGAGCAGGGCTACTGGTTACAACAGGTTTTCAGTGTAGATAAATGGGCTGATTTTGGAAACAAAATGCCTAATAGAACATTTTTCAGTAAAACATCTAAAAGCATGAATTATATACTCTTATTTCGTAGAAGCATTGTGAAAACTGAATGTTTTAATCCTATATGAAGTTATTTGGATTTAAGAACAAATGACGGACTCACAAAAGTGCTTGTAGAAAATGTTCTACATAGAGGAACTTCTGGACTGATTTAAAATATATGACTATCATTCAAGTTTAGTGAATCAATTTTTGAAAATATAAATTTGGCTGAGCACAGTGGCTCACACCTGTAATTCCAGCACTTTGGGAGGCTAAGGCTGGAGGATTCCCTCATGTCAGGAATTTGAGGCTACCTTGGGGCAACATAGTGAGACTCTATGTCTACAAAAATTTTTTAAATTTAGTAGGGTGTTGTGATAGGCACCTATAGTCTCCAATACTTGTGAGGCTGAGGTGGGAGGACTACTTGAACCTAGAAGGTCGAGGCTGCAGTGACCTATGATTAGAATCTCTTCCAACCCAACATTTAACCTAGGAAGTTGCCTGCTTAAAAGAAATAAAAAAGGTTACTCCTCAAATGTAAAAGAAGGTATCCTTCCATATGACCATTCTGCATTTGGTATTATCACTAAAAGTAAGAGGCAAGAATGACTCTTATCAATCATCAAGTTATTTAGAATGGCTTCTAGAATATAAAATATTGTTTATTATTCTTTATTGGGAGTAAATTTAGGTCTTTAAAAAAACATTTTACATTTTAATATTACAAAGCAAAACTTAAGTTATATAAGAAAGCACATTGAACCTAGTGAATTTAAGCTTTCTTCTTCGCAAACATTTGAATCAAAGCACACACAAAAAAAATACTGGGAAAAAATGTATATACACTTATTCCCTTGTATTTTATTAATCTTATCTAGAGTTTCATTAAGTTTCTTTTCTAAAATTTACATAATATCACTTATCATTCTTAAATTCTACTAGTGGACCAAATAATGTTTGAGGAATATAAAATTATTCTTCAAAGACTCAAATTCTAACATTTACCAGTATCTAAAAAATAATATTAATAGTAATTGTCCATAAATAACAACTATGTGTAAAGATTTATTGCATTTCTAATCTTTCTGTTTTATTATTATTATTATTGTACTTTAAGTTCTGGAGTACATGTGTAGATCTTGCAGGTTTTTTGCATAGGTACACACATGCCACGGTGGTTTGCTGCCTCCATCCCCCTGTCACCTACATCAGGCATTTCTCCCAATGTTATCCCTCCGCAACCTCCCCACCCCCTGTTATCCCTCCCCTAGTCCCTTACCTCCCAACAGACCCAAGTGTGTGATGTTCCCCTCCCTGTGCCCATGTGTTCTCTTTGTTCAACACCCACCCATTGAGAACATGCAGTGTTTGGTTTTCTGTTCTTGTGTCAGTTTGCTGAGAATGATGGTTTCTAGATTCATCTATGTCCCTACAAAGGACATAAACTCATCCTTTTTTATGGCTGCATAGTATTCCATGGTGTATATGTGCCACATTTTCTTTATCCAATCTATCATTGATGGGCATTTGGGTTTGTTCCAAGTCTTTGCTATTTTAAACAGTGCTGCAATGAACATACATGTGCATGTGTCTTTATAATAGAACGATTTATAATCCTTTGGGTATATACACAGTAATGGGATTGCTGGCTCAAATGGTATTTCTATTTCTAGATCCTTGAGGAATTGTCACACAGTCTTCCACATGGTTGAACTAATTTACACTCCCACCAACAGTGTAAAAGTGTTCCTATTTCTCCATATCCTCTCCAGCATCTGTTGTCTCCTGATATTTTAATGATTGCCATTCTAACTGGCATGAGATGGTATCTCAATGTGGTTTTGATTTGCATTTCTCTAATCCTTCTTTGGTAGAGCTTAATGACTCATAAAGGCCTGAAGGTCTATGATCATTTAAATGTCCTATTATTGACTGCAGCAAACAAACCTGTATATAGAATACAAAATCTTTTGCTCCGGGAAATGCTGAAAAACAAAATGATGCTTTTAGAACCTGTGTAGAACCTCTAATGATGTGCAAAAGAAAATCAGATGTTGTAAGCTTGAGATGTGGGTTCTACTGTCCATTTATTGGGTCTGGGTCTTTGGCTAGGAGCACCCCTTTGATGGAACAATAACCTCCTTCTACAGAATTAGAAGATTGGGGATAGGGTGGGCAGGTTTCTTTACTTTGGAAGTCTTTTCCAGACTGAGAAAGTATACTTCTAGAAAGTATTAACCACTCAGAATATAAGTAGCATCGAACAAGTTTTGCCTTTCACAGCAAATTATAAGCAATATGTGCTCAAAGTTACAGTATGAAGTATAAACAGTTTAGAAGTTCAAAATGTCTAAGTAGCAGTTTAAAGTAGTTTAAAGATTAAGCAAAATGTTAAGTATAGAAAATAATACTGATAATATCAGTGAGAAAGTGCAGATACATGTATATCTATCACTGGTTAACATTTCAAGTCTTTTTCTGAGTGTGCCTTTAGTTTTAAGTCTATTAAACTCCCTTGGTATTCTCATTTTCCATGTTAATTACTTATTCTTAAATCCAAATCTTCACCCTTTCATGTTCAACCTTTTGCTGAAATCTTCCTTCTTTATTCCTACCCTCACTGATCATTGTTTTCTGCTTTCTCCAATAGGGGAAACTACTCTGTAAAAATCAATAGCTGTTTAATAAATCATGCTTTTCAATCACCTCACTTGAACATTTGCTTTTTTCTCTACTGGTGTAAAAATGCTGAAAAGAGTCAAGTCTATGAGATTGGGAGATAATCAACAGTAGCTTGATGGTAGATACTGGCTTAAGAATCTCCATGCAGATAGCTGAATACAGCAGAGTGCACTTGGCAACCTCTTCATCTGTTGACGTCCTCATTAGTGATCACTGAAGCTGGTTGTGCAGGAAAGGTAAAAAGAATATTATATGCCCTAGCTTGGATAAATCACCTAGGCTCAGCTGGAATTTTTTGTTTCCAATCATTTGAACACAAGTGGGTGCCACACTGAGTCATCACCATGTAGGAAGCCAGTAAAGAATTGAACAAGAGGGTGAGATCTCAGGAAGCTAAGTGCTTTGGAAGCTGGTAGTGGGGAGGAGAGAAGCTGCGAATGCCAACTTTGCGAGAAGGGTGTTGATCTGGCTTGAGAGGGATGAGATGAGAGCTCAAAAATGTGAGCTGTTGTACTCAGTGATAACTTTGTGACCCTATGTTGCGGTTATTGTTGTCACCATAGCAAATGGGTTACCTTAGTAATGAAGCTTTGCTTGGCCACAGGAGCAAAAGGCAGGGTCCAGGGAGGGGTGATGTGTAAAGAAATGGGGGATAGTACCAGGGAGGCAGGTGGCATGACTGGACTTTCTGTCTGCATGAATGATGATGGTGGTATCACTGGTGGGCTTGCCAAAGTGGACAAAATACAAAACCTGAACTACAAGAGTTGTGGCAATTAGATAGGCCAATAGATACACAATGAATGCTTTTAAGAGTGACCAGGGTTTTGCTGAAATGTGCAAAGGTTTATGAAAGGTGAATATTTCTTCAAATTACACAGTGATTAATGAGGTAAATGATTTTAATTAGAATAAGACTAACATTCTTCATCACTTCAAATGCTGTAATTTAAAACAAAGTTTTCAGCCCTCTGTCACACACACATGCACACATACATACATATATCTTGTCCACAACCCTGTGAGACAAAACATCCTCTCTTAGTTCTTCCTCCTTTGTACAAAGCAATAAGGCTTCATATCCAATGCCAATAGATTGCCTCAGGAATATATTACATTAAGTTTTTCTCAGCTACTAACATCTCAATATAAATTAAATACCTGAAAAATAGTTTCCTATAATAAAAAGATTATATGTGAGAAACCTGAGTGTAATTTCTGACTCTGCTACTAGCTATGTGGACTCTTAATATTTCTATTGTAAAATAAGAGGATATGTTTGAAGGATGTATGAGACCTTTACAACTTTGTTTCTGTGACTTTCAGAAGCATGATTTGTACATTAGCAGAGTAACACTATTTTTGGTACTTTATTTTTTAACACGTGAACGTATCTATTTTTTATTTTTTTAAGGTGTTTTTTTTGTTAAATGTTACTTTAAGTTCTGTGATACCTGCGCAGAATGTGCAGGTTTGTTACATATGTACATGTGGTTTGCTGCTCCTATTGACTCATCCGCTAAGTTCTCTCCCCTCGCCTCCCACCTCCCAACAGGCCCTGGTGTATGTTGTTCCCCTCCCTGTGTCCCTTTGTTCTCATTGTTCAACTCCCGCTTCTAAGTGAGAACATGCGATGTTCGTTTTCTGTTCCTGTGTTTCTGTCCCTGTGTCTGCATCCTCAGTTTTCGAGGATGATGGCTTCCAGCTTCATCCATGTCCCTGAAAAGGACATGATCTCATTCCTTTTTATGATCAAAAACTTATTCACCATTATCAAGTTGGCTTCATCCCTAGGACGCAAGGTTGGTTCAACATATGCAAATCAATAAACATAATCCATCACATAAACAGAATCAAAGATCAAAACCACATGATTATCTCAATAGATGCAGAAAAGGCCTTTGATAAAATTCAACATCCTTTTCATGTTAAAAACTCTCAATAAACTAGGTATCGATGGAACATATCTCAAAATAATAAGAGCTATTTATGACAAACCCACAGCCAATATCATACTGAATGGGCAAAAGTTGGAAGCATTCCCTTTAAAAACTGGCACAAGACAAGGATGCCCTGTCTCAGCACTCCTATTCAACATAGTATTAGAAGTTCTGGCCAGGGCACTCAGGCAAGAGAAAGGAATAAAAGGTATTTAATTAGGAAGAGAGGAAGTCAAATTATCTCTGTATGCAGACCACATGATTTTAAATTTAGAAAACCCCATCATCCTACCCCAAAAGCTCCTTAAACTGATAAGCAACTTCAGCAAAATCTCAGGATACAAAATCAATATATGAGAATCACAGGCATTCTTTTACACCAGCAATAGACAGGCAGAGAGCCAAATCATGAATGAACTCCCATTCACAATAGCTAAAAAGAGAATAAAATACCTAGGAATACAGCTGACAAGGGATGTGAAGGACTTCTTCAAGGAGAACTACAAACCACTGCTCAAGGAAATAAGAGAGGACACAAACAAATGGACAAAATTCCATCTTCATGGTTAGGAAAATCAACATCATGAAAATGGCCATGCTGCCTGAAGTAATTTATAGATTCCATGCTATTCCCATCAAGCTATGGTTCACATTCTTCACAGAATTAGAAAAAAACACTTTAAATTTCATATGGAACCAAAGTAACACATTTTAAGCATAAGTACCCCCACCATGAGACATTTTCCATAATTGCTACTCTAAATATAAATGGGTCACAATAAGGAATGAAAAAATTATCATAAATATTTTTATCAAATGAAAATATATATAAATAAAAATAATATTGTTAGTATTTGCTATGAACATGACGTTTTAAATTATCTACTAAAATTTTCTCTGCTGATACCTTATTGTAGGTTTCTGGTATAAATATCAAAATTTAAGCAAAAAATCTAACGCACAATTCTCAAATGATGTTGAAGCACTGTTTGGTACACTAGTAACTTCCTCAGCACTGTGATTACTGATATTAACATCTCAGATTTCATAATCCTATAATATCCAACATTATAAAAAATGCAACCTAATTTTCTTGAAGGGCTCAATGTTAAATATTGAAAGCAAGAATATTAGACAAAAAAGCAATTAAACAGTATTTACAATACTAACCAGCTCAGCCTTGTTTTGCTCAATATTCACAGCGTGTTTTCCATCTATCCTGAAGATGCTGGTACCTCAAATGCCACTTCAAAAATATCTGTGCTGACTCTGTGAATTAGAAGTAAGGAAATAGTTAATAACTTTGTATTTATTCAACGTGGATTATGTAAACTAACAATTATTTATTTCCTGGTAAAACTTCTAAATTCAACCCAAAAGTATAGAATTTATGTTAGGTAGAGAAAAATTAATGGAAATATCTGCTCCCTTCAAAAAGCAATGACAGAAAATGATCTCATCTGTATGAATGATTCTAGGATTCTGAGCAAATAGAAGGTCTTGCTCTCCTTATTTCACAGAACTTATTTGAAATCACTGAAATTTGATTTCTCACAGGTTAGGAATTTAGTTTTTGCTTCTAAAAAAGTCCACAAAGCCATTCCTTGATTACTAATATTGCAGAATTCTACGGCTAAGCAAACAGAAAGATTATGGTCATCACTAATTTCAAAACTCTCCAGTGATAAGGCAATATTACTGGACCATAATAAGTTTAGGTGAATGGTGAATAAAATCTACTGTACTATTGAAGTCAGGGGCTGCATTGAGATGGACAAGGAAAACAGCTTATTAAAATGGTTTTAGTGCAAATTAATGATAAATATAGGAAATAAGTGCACTTCAGTAGCTCTTGATTACATGAATTAAGGATTATCCAAGGTAAATCTTGTCTGCTTTTTATGACATTATGTCTTGCTTTAGGCTATATAATTATTAACAATGTACCTGGTTTATCTTCATGTTTTAGATATGCAGGAACTAAGGGAAAAATGTCTTTGGTACTTCTTCCACTCTTCACACACAATGCAGCATGTAAAATTGAGGTGATGTTTCCTATCCACCTTAGAGTTGATTCTCTCTGATTCTATCAGAGTAGCATTGTAGTACAGAGTGAAGAAAAATGACTCTAAAGACCCTCTTAGCTGTATATTTCTTATAAGGCAACCCCTTTTAAGTGGTTTAGTGATGTGCATTTCTAAAATAATAGACTTACACTCATATCCCAATTCAGACCTGTCTTTTTGTGTGTAATAGGTTCACTCATGAAAAATAGTATGTAACTTAATTTTAAACCTCAGGACTTCTTATTAAGCAAACAACACATGACTTTATGATTTAGGTCCCTGTTACTTGTTAATTTGTACCTCATGGCCAAAACACACCCTGCCTTATTAAGCCAGTGTTGCTGTGATTGTATCTGAACCCACTACTATGTAATGGTTGAATAACTTGGGATTGTCATAATTCTAAGTTCTTGGTGGTTTATATCTTAGAGTAGCAAAGAATAAGACAAAATATCTTCGTAAGTTAGCATCAGACACCAACCTTCACCCTTTTTGTTAAAAAAAAAAAAATGTATCCTAGGCCAGGGACTATAGCTCATGCCTGTAAGCCTGGCACTTTGGGAGGCTGAGATGGGTGGATCACTTGAGGCCAGGAATTCGAGACCAGCCTGGCCAACATGGTGAAACCTCGTCTCTACCAAAAACACAAATATTAGCTGGGCATGGTCATGCATGCCTGTAGTCCCAGCAACTCTTGAGACTGAGGCAGGAGAATTGCTTGAACCTGGGAGGCGGAGGTTGCAGTGAGCTGAGATCATACCACTGCACTC